>JAJQQW010000794.1:20000-25000 GCA_025583905.1 Ia io | reverse complement strand
GGGGGGGGGGGGGGGGGGGGGGGGGGGGGGGGGGGGGGGGGGGGGGGGGGGGGGGGGGGGGGGGGGGGGGGGGGGGGGGGGGGGGGGGGGGGGGGGGGGGGGGGGGGGGGGGGGGGGGGGGGGGGGGGGGGGGGGGGGGGGGGGGGGGGGGGGGGGGGGGGGGGGGGGGGGGGGGGGGGGGGGGGGGGGGGGGGGGGGGGGGGGGGGGGGGGGGGGGGGGGGGGGGGGGGGGGGGGGGGGGGGGGGGGGGGGGGGGGGGGGGGGGGGGGGGGGGGGGGGGGGGGGGGGGGGGGGGGGGGGGGGGGGGGGGGGGGGGGGGGGGGGGGGGGGGGGGGGGGGGGGGGGGGGGGGGGGGGGGGGGGGGGGGGGGGGGGGGGGGGGGGGGGGGGGGGGGGGGGGGGGGGGGGGGGGGGGGGGGGGGGGGGGGGGGGGGGGGGGGGGGGGGGGGGGGGGGGGGGGGGGGGGGGGGGGGGGGGGGGGGGGGGGGGGGGGGGGGGGGGGGGGGGGGGGGGGGGGGGGGGGGGGGGGGGGGGGGGGGGGGGGGGGGGGGGGGGGGGGGGGGGGGGGGGGGGGGGGGGGGGGGGGGGGGGGGGGGGGGGGGGGGGGGGGGGGGGGGGGGGGGGGGGGGGGGGGGGGGGGGGGGGGGGGGGGGGGGGGGGGGGGGGGGGGGGGGGGGGGGGGGGGGGGGGGGGGGGGGGGGGGGGGGGGGGGGGGGGGGGGGGGGGGGGGGGGGGGGGGGGGGGGGGGGGGGGGGGGGGGGGGGGGGGGGGGGGGGGGGGGGGGGGGGGGGGGGGGGGGGGGGGGGGGGGGGGGGGGGGGGGGGGGGGGGGGGGGGGGGGGGGGGGGGGGGGGGGGGGGGGGGGGGGGGGGGGGGGGGGGGGGGGGGGGGGGGGGGGGGGGGGGGGGGGGGGGGGGGGGGGGGGGGGGGGGGGGGGGGGGGGGGGGGGGGGGGGGGGGGGGGGGGGGGGGGGGGGGGGGGGGGGGGGGGGGGGGGGGGGGGGGGGGGGGGGGGGGGGGGGGGGGGGGGGGGGGGGGGGGGGGGGGGGGGGGGGGGGGGGGGGGGGGGGGGGGGGGGGGGGGGGGGGGGGGGGGGGGGGGGGGGGGGGGGGGGGGGGGGGGGGGGGGGGGGGGGGGGGGGGGGGGGGGGGGGGGGGGGGGGGGGGGGGGGGGGGGGGGGGGGGGGGGGGGGGGGGGGGGGGGGGGGGGGGGGGGGGGGGGGGGGGGGGGGGGGGGGGGGGGGGGGGGGGGGGGGGGGGGGGGGGGGGGGGGGGGGGGGGGGGGGGGGGGGGGGGGGGGGGGGGGGGGGGGGGGGGGGGGGGGGGGGGGGGGGGGGGGGGGGGGGGGGGGGGGGGGGGGGGGGGGGGGGGGGGGGGGGGGGGGGGGGGGGGGGGGGGGGGGGGGGGGGGGGGGGGGGGGGGGGGGGGGGGGGGGGGGGGGGGGGGGGGGGGGGGGGGGGGGGGGGGGGGGGGGGGGGGGGGGGGGGGGGGGGGGGGGGGGGGGGGGGGGGGGGGGGGGGGGGGGGGGGGGGGGGGGGGGGGGGGGGGGGGGGGGGGGGGGGGGGGGGGGGGGGGGGGGGGGGGGGGGGGGGGGGGGGGGGGGGGGGGGGGGGGGGGGGGGGGGGGGGGGGGGGGGGGGGGGGGGGGGGGGGGGGGGGGGGGGGGGGGGGGGGGGGGGGGGGGGGGGGGGGGGGGGGGGGGGGGGGGGGGGGGGGGGGGGGGGGGGGGGGGGGGGGGGGGGGGGGGGGGGGGGGGGGGGGGGGGGGGGGGGGGGGGGGGGGGGGGGGGGGGGGGGGGGGGGGGGGGGGGGGGGGGGGGGGGGGGGGGGGGGGGGGGGGGGGGGGGGGGGGGGGGGGGGGGGGGGGGGGGGGGGGGGGGGGGGGGGGGGGGGGGGGGGGGGGGGGGGGGGGGGGGGGGGGGGGGGGGGGGGGGGGGGGGGGGGGGGGGGGGGGGGGGGGGGGGGGGGGGGGGGGGGGGGGGGGGGGGGGGGGGGGGGGGGGGGGGGGGGGGGGGGGGGGGGGGGGGGGGGGGGGGGGGGGGGGGGGGGGGGGGGGGGGGGGGGGGGGGGGGGGGAGGGGGGGGGGGGGGGGGGGGGGGGGGGGGGGGGGGGGGGGGGGGGGGGGGGGGGGGGGGGGGGGGGGGGGGGGGGGGGGGGGGGGGGGGGGGGGGGGGGGGGGGGGGGGGGGGGGGGGGGGGGGGGGGGGGGGGGGGGGGGGGGGGGGGGGGGGGGGGGGGGGGGGGGGGGGGGGGGGGGGGGGGGGGGGGGGGGGGGGGGGGGGGGGGGGGGGGGGGGGGGGGGGGGGGGGGGGGGGGGGGGGGGGGGGGGGGGGGGGGGGGGGGGGGGGGGGGGGGGGGGGGGGGGGGGGGGGGGGGGGGGGGGGGGGGGGGGGGGGGGGGGGGGGGGGGGGGGGGGGGGGGGGGGGGGGGGGGGGGGGGGGGGGGGGGGGGGGGGGGGGGGGGGGGGGGGGGGGGGGGGGGGGGGGGGGGGGGGGGGGGGGGGGGGGGGGGGGGGGGGGGGGGGGGGGGGGGGGGGGGGGGGGGGGGGGGGGGGGGGGGGGGGGGGGGGGGGGGGGGGGGGGGGAAAGGGGGGGGGGGGGGGGGGGGGGGGGGGGGGGGGGGGGGGGGGGGGGGGGGGGGGGGGGGGGGGGGGGGGGGGGGGGGGGGGGGGGGGGGGGGGGGGGGGGGGGGGGGGGGGGGGGGGGGGGGGGGGGGGGGGGGGGGGGGGGGGGGGGGGGGGGGGGGGGGGGGGGGGGGGGGGGGGGGGGGGGGGGGGGGGGGGGGGGGGGGGGGGGGGGGGGGGGGGGGGGGGGGGGGGGGGGGGGGGGGGGGGGGGGGGGGGGGGGGGGGGGGGGGGGGGGGGGGGGGGGGGGGGGGGGGGGGGGGGGGGGGGGGGGGGGGGGGGGGGGGGGGGGGGGGGGGGGGGGGGGGGGGGGGGGGGGGGGGGGGGGGGGGGGGGGGGGGGGGGGGGGGGGGGGGGGGGGGGGGGGGGGGGGGGGGGGGGGGGGGGGGGGGGGGGGGGGGGGGGGGGGGGGGGGGGGGGGGGGGGGGGGGGGGGGGGGGGGGGGGGGGGGGGGGGGGGGGGGGGGGAGGGGGGGGGGGGGGGGGGGGGGGGGGGGGGGGGGGGGGGGGGGGGGGGGGGGGGGGGGGGGGGGGGGGGGGGGGGGGGGGGGGGGGGGGGGGGGGGGGGGGGGGGGGGGGGGGGGGGGGGGGGGGGGGGGGGGGGGGGGGGGGGGGGGGGGGGGGGGGGGGGGGGGGGGGGGGGGGGGGGGGGGGGGGGGGGGGGGGGGGGGGGGGGGGGGGGGGGGGGGGGGGGGGGGGGGGGGGGGGGGGGGGGGGGGGGGGGGGGGGGGGGGGGGGGGGGGGGGGGGGGGGGGGGGGGGGGGGGGGGGGGGGGGGGGGGGGGGGGGGGGGGGGGGGGGGGGGGGGGGGGGGGGGGGGGGGGGGGGGGGGGGGGGGGGGGGGGGGGGGGGGGGGGGGGGGGGGGGGGGGGGGGGGGGGGGGGGGGGGGGGGGGGGGGGGGGGGGGGGGGGGGGGGGGGGGGGGGGGGGGGGGGGGGGGGGGGGGGGGGGGGGGGGGGGGGGGGGGGGGGGGGGGGGGGGGGGGGGGGGGGGGGGGGGGGGGGGGGGGGGGGGGGGGGGGGGGGGGGGGGGGGGGGGGGGGGGGGGGGGGGGGGGGGGGGGGGGGGGGGGGGGGGGGGGGGGGGGGGGGGGGGGGGGGGGGGGGGGGGGGGGGGGGGGGGGGGGGGGGGGGGGGGGGGGGGGGGGGGGGGGGGGGGGGGGGGGGGGGGGGGGGGGGGGGGGGGGGGGGGGGGGGGGGGGGGGGGGGGGGGGGGGGGGGGGGGGGGGGGGGGGGGGGGGGGGGGGGGGGGGGGGGGGGGGGGGGGGGGGGGGGGGGGGGGGGGGGGGGGGGGGGGGGGGGGGGGGGGGGGGGGGGGGGGGGGGGGGGGGGGGGGGGGGGGGGGGGGGGGGGGGGGGGGGGGGGGGGGGGGGGGGGGGGGGGGGGGGGGGGGGGGGGGGGGGGGGGGGGGGGGGGGGGGGGGGGGGGGGGGGGGGGGGGGGGGGGGGGGGGGGGGGGGGGGGGGGGGGGGGGGGGGGGGGGGGGGGGGGGGGGGGGGGGGGGGGGGGGGGGGGGGGGGGGGGGGGGGGGGGGGGGGGGGGGGGGGGGGGGGGGGGGGGGGGGGGGGGGGGGGGGGGGGGGGGGGGGGGGGGGGGGGGGGGGGGGGGGGGGGGGGGGGGGGGGGGGGGGGGGGGGGGGGGGGGGGGGGGGGGGGGGGGGGGGGGGGGGGGGGGGGGGGGGGGGGGGGGGGGGGGGGGGGGGGGGGGGGGGGGGGGGGGGGGGGGGGGGGGGGGGGGGGGGGGGGGGGGGGGGGGGGGGGGGGGGGGGGGGGGGGGGGGGGGGGGGGGGGGGGGGGGGGGGGGGGGGGGGGGGGGGGGGGGGGGGGGGGGGGGGGGGGGGGGGGGGGGGGGGGGGGGGGGGGGGGGGGGGGGGGGGGGGGGGGGGGGGGGGGGGGGGGGGGGGTTGGGGGGGGGGGGGGGGGGGGGGGGGGGGGGGGGGGGGGGGGGGGGGGGGGGGGGGGGGGGGGGGGGGGGGGGGGGGGGGGGGGGGGGGGGGGGGGGGGGGGGGGGGGGGGGGGGGGGGGGGGGGGGGGGGGGGGGGGGGGGGGGGGGGGGGGGGGGGGGGGGGGGGGGGGGGGGGGGGGGGGGGGGGGGGGGGGGGGGGGGGGGGGGGGGGGGGGGGGGGGGGGGGGGGGGGGGGGGGGGGGGGGGGGGGGGGGGGGGGGGGGGGGGGGGGGGGGGGGGGGGGGGGGGGGGGGGGGGGGGGGGGGGGGGGGGGGGGGGGGGGGGGGGGGGGGGGGGGGGGGGGGGGGGGGGGGGGGGGGGGGGGGGGGGGGGGGGGGGGGGGGGGGGGGGGGGGGGGGGGGGGGGGGGGGGGGGGGGGGGGGGGGGGGGGGGGGGGGGGGGGGGGGGGGGGGGGGGGGGGGGGGGGGGGGGGGGGGGGGGGGGG
>JAJQQW010000794.1:0-15000 GCA_025583905.1 Ia io | reverse complement strand
AAAAAAAAAAAAAAAAAAAAAAAAAAAAAAAAAAAAAAAAAAAAAAAAAAAAAAAAAAAAAAAAAAAAAAAAAAAAAAAAAAAAAAAAAAAAAAAAAAAAAAAAAAAAAAAAAAAAAAAAAAAAAAAAAAAAAAAAAAAAAAAAAAAAAAAAAAAAAAAAAAAAAAAAAAAAAAAAAAAAAAAAAAAAAAAAAAAAAAAAAAAAAAAAAAAAAAAAAAAAAAAAAAAAAAAAAAAAAAAAAAAAAAAAAAAAAAAAAAAAAAAAAAAAAAAAAAAAAAAAAAAAAAAAAAAAAAAAAAAAAAAAAAAAAAAAAAAAAAAAAAAAAAAAAAAAAAAAAAAAAAAAAAAAAAAAAAAAAAAAAAAAAAAAAAAAAAAAAAAAAAAAAAAAAAAAAAAAAAAAAAAAAAAAAAAAAAAAAAAAAAAAAAAAAAAAAAAAAAAAAAAAAAAAAAAAAAAAAAAAAAAAAAAAAAAAAAAAAAAAAAAAAAAAAAAAAAAAAAAAAAAAAAAAAAAAAAAAAAAAAAAAAAAAAAAAAAAAAAAAAAAAAAAAAAAAAAAAAAAAAAAAAAAAAAAAAAAAAAAAAAAAAAAAAAAAAAAAAAAAAAAAAAAAAAAAAAAAAAAAAAAAAAAAAAAAAAAAAAAAAAAAAAAAAAAAAAAAAAAAAAAAAAAAAAAAAAAAAAAAAAAAAAAAAAAAAAAAAAAAAAAAAAAAAAAAAAAAAAAAAAAAAAAAAAAAAAAAAAAAAAAAAAAAAAAAAAAAAAAAAAAAAAAAAAAAAAAAAAAAAAAAAAAAAAAAAAAAAAAAAAAAAAAAAAAAAAAAAAAAAAAAAAAAAAAAAAAAAAAAAAAAAAAAAAAAAAAAAAAAAAAAAAAAAAAAAAAAAAAAAAAAAAAAAAAAAAAAAAAAAAAAAAAAAAAAAAAAAAAAAAAAAAAAAAAAAAAAAAAAAAAAAAAAAAAAAAAAAAAAAAAAAAAAAAAAAAAAAAAAAAAAAAAAAAAAAAAAAAAAAAAAAAAAAAAAAAAAAAAAAAAAAAAAAAAAAAAAAAAAAAAAAAAAAAAAAAAAAAAAAAAAAAAAAAAAAAAAAAAAAAAAAAAAAAAAAAAAAAAAAAAAAAAAAAAAAAAAAAAAAAAAAAAAAAAAAAAAAAAAAAAAAAAAAAAAAAAAAAAAAAAAAAAAAAAAAAAAAAAAAAAAAAAAAAAAAAAAAAAAAAAAAAAAAAAAAAAAAAAAAAAAAAAAAAAAAAAAAAAAAAAAAAAAAAAAAAAAAAAAAAAAAAAAAAAAAAAAAAAAAAAAAAAAAAAAAAAAAAAAAAAAAAAAAAAAAAAAAAAAAAAAAAAAAAAAAAAAAAAAAAAAAAAAAAAAAAAAAAAAAAAAAAAAAAAAAAAAAAAAAAAAAAAAAAAAAAAAAAAAAAAAAAAAAAAAAAAAAAAAAAAAAAAAAAAAAAAAAAAAAAAAAAAAAAAAAAAAAAAAAAAAAAAAAAAAAAAAAAAAAAAAAAAAAAAAAAAAAAAAAAAAAAAAAAAAAAAAAAAAAAAAAAAAAAAAAAAAAAAAAAAAAAAAAAAAAAAAAAAAAAAAAAAAAAAAAAAAAAAAAAAAAAAAAAAAAAAAAAAAAAAAAAAAAAAAAAAAAAAAAAAAAAAAAAAAAAAAAAAAAAAAAAAAAAAAAAAAAAAAAAAAAAAAAAAAAAAAAAAAAAAAAAAAAAAAAAAAAAAAAAAAAAAAAAAAAAAAAAAAAAAAAAAAAAAAAAAAAAAAAAAAAAAAAAAAAAAAAAAAAAAAAAAAAAAAAAAAAAAAAAAAAAAAAAAAAAAAAAAAAAAAAAAAAAAAAAAAAAAAAAAAAAAAAAAAAAAAAAAAAAAAAAAAAAAAAAAAAAAAAAAAAAAAAAAAAAAAAAAAAAAAAAAAAAAAAAAAAAAAAAAAAAAAAAAAAAAAAAAAAAAAAAAAAAAAAAAAAAAAAAAAAAAAAAAAAAAAAAAAAAAAAAAAAAAAAAAAAAAAAAAAAAAAAAAAAAAAAAAAAAAAAAAAAAAAAAAAAAAAAAAAAAAAAAAAAAAAAAAAAAAAAAAAAAAAAAAAAAAAAAAAAAAAAAAAAAAAAAAAAAAAAAAAAAAAAAAAAAAAAAAAAAAAAAAAAAAAAAAAAAAAAAAAAAAAAAAAAAAAAAAAAAAAAAAAAAAAAAAAAAAAAAAAAAAAAAAAAAAAAAAAAAAAAAAAAAAAAAAAAAAAAAAAAAAAAAAAAAAAAAAAAAAAAAAAAAAAAAAAAAAAAAAAAAAAAAAAAAAAAAAAAAAAAAAAAAAAAAAAAAAAAAAAAAAAAAAAAAAAAAAAAAAAAAAAAAAAAAAAAAAAAAAAAAAAAAAAAAAAAAAAAAAAAAAAAAAAAAAAAAAAAAAAAAAAAAAAAAAAAAAAAAAAAAAAAAAAAAAAAAAAAAAAAAAAAAAAAAAAAAAAAAAAAAAAAAAAAAAAAAAAAAAAAAAAAAAAAAAAAAAAAAAAAAAAAAAAAAAAAAAAAAAAAAAAAAAAAAAAAAAAAAAAAAAAAAAAAAAAAAAAAAAAAAAAAAAAAAAAAAAAAAAAAAAAAAAAAAAAAAAAAAAAAAAAAAAAAAAAAAAAAAAAAAAAAAAAAAAAAAAAAAAAAAAAAAAAAAAAAAAAAAAAAAAAAAAAAAAAAAAAAAAAAAAAAAAAAAAAAAAAAAAAAAAAAAAAAAAAAAAAAAAAAAAAAAAAAAAAAAAAAAAAAAAAAAAAAAAAAAAAAAAAAAAAAAAAAAAAAAAAAAAAAAAAAAAAAAAAAAAAAAAAAAAAAAAAAAAAAAAAAAAAAAAAAAAAAAAAAAAAAAAAAAAAAAAAAAAAAAAAAAAAAAAAAAAAAAAAAAAAAAAAAAAAAAAAAAAAAAAAAAAAAAAAAAAAAAAAAAAAAAAAAAAAAAAAAAAAAAAAAAAAAAAAAAAAAAAAAAAAAAAAAAAAAAAAAAAAAAAAAAAAAAAAAAAAAAAAAAAAAAAAAAAAAAAAAAAAAAAAAAAAAAAAAAAAAAAAAAAAAAAAAAAAAAAAAAAAAAAAAAAAAAAAAAAAAAAAAAAAAAAAAAAAAAAAAAAAAAAAAAAAAAAAAAAAAAAAAAAAAAAAAAAAAAAAAAAAAAAAAAAAAAAAAAAAAAAAAAAAAAAAAAAAAAAAAAAAAAAAAAAAAAAAAAAAAAAAAAAAAAAAAAAAAAAAAAAAAAAAAAAAAAAAAAAAAAAAAAAAAAAAAAAAAAAAAAAAAAAAAAAAAAAAAAAAAAAAAAAAAAAAAAAAAAAAAAAAAAAAAAAAAAAAAAAAAAAAAAAAAAAAAAAAAAAAAAAAAAAAAAAAAAAAAAAAAAAAAAAAAAAAAAAAAAAAAAAAAAAAAAAAAAAAAAAAAAAAAAAAAAAAAAAAAAAAAAAAAAAAAAAAAAAAAAAAAAAAAAAAAAAAAAAAAAAAAAAAAAAAAAAAAAAAAAAAAAAAAAAAAAAAAAAAAAAAAAAAAAAAAAAAAAAAAAAAAAAAAAAAAAAAAAAAAAAAAAAAAAAAAAAAAAAAAAAAAAAAAAAAAAAAAAAAAAAAAAAAAAAAAAAAAAAAAAAAAAAAAAAAAAAAAAAAAAAAAAAAAAAAAAAAAAAAAAAAAAAAAAAAAAAAAAAAAAAAAAAAAAAAAAAAAAAAAAAAAAAAAAAAAAAAAAAAAAAAAAAAAAAAAAAAAAAAAAAAAAAAAAAAAAAAAAAAAAAAAAAAAAAAAAAAAAAAAAAAAAAAAAAAAAAAAAAAAAAAAAAAAAAAAAAAAAAAAAAAAAAAAAAAAAAAAAAAAAAAAAAAAAAAAAAAAAAAAAAAAAAAAAAAAAAAAAAAAAAAAAAAAAAAAAAAAAAAAAAAAAAAAAAAAAAAAAAAAAAAAAAAAAAAAAAAAAAAAAAAAAAAAAAAAAAAAAAAAAAAAAAAAAAAAAAAAAAAAAAAAAAAAAAAAAAAAAAAAAAAAAAAAAAAAAAAAAAAAAAAAAAAAAAAAAAAAAAAAAAAAAAAAAAAAAAAAAAAAAAAAAAAAAAAAAAAAAAAAAAAAAAAAAAAAAAAAAAAAAAAAAAAAAAAAAAAAAAAAAAAAAAAAAAAAAAAAAAAAAAAAAAAAAAAAAAAAAAAAAAAAAAAAAAAAAAAAAAAAAAAAAAAAAAAAAAAAAAAAAAAAAAAAAAAAAAAAAAAAAAAAAAAAAAAAAAAAAAAAAAAAAAAAAAAAAAAAAAAAAAAAAAAAAAAAAAAAAAAAAAAAAAAAAAAAAAAAAAAAAAAAAAAAAAAAAAAAAAAAAAAAAAAAAAAAAAAAAAAAAAAAAAAAAAAAAAAAAAAAAAAAAAAAAAAAAAAAAAAAAAAAAAAAAAAAAAAAAAAAAAAAAAAAAAAAAAAAAAAAAAAAAAAAAAAAAAAAAAAAAAAAAAAAAAAAAAAAAAAAAAAAAAAAAAAAAAAAAAAAAAAAAAAAAAAAAAAAAAAAAAAAAAAAAAAAAAAAAAAAAAAAAAAAAAAAAAAAAAAAAAAAAAAAAAAAAAAAAAAAAAAAAAAAAAAAAAAAAAAAAAAAAAAAAAAAAAAAAAAAAAAAAAAAAAAAAAAAAAAAAAAAAAAAAAAAAAAAAAAAAAAAAAAAAAAAAAAAAAAAAAAAAAAAAAAAAAAAAAAAAAAAAAAAAAAAAAAAAAAAAAAAAAAAAAAAAAAAAAAAAAAAAAAAAAAAAAAAAAAAAAAAAAAAAAAAAAAAAAAAAAAAAAAAAAAAAAAAAAAAAAAAAAAAAAAAAAAAAAAAAAAAAAAAAAAAAAAAAAAAAAAAAAAAAAAAAAAAAAAAAAAAAAAAAAAAAAAAAAAAAAAAAAAAAAAAAAAAAAAAAAAAAAAAAAAAAAAAAAAAAAAAAAAAAAAAAAAAAAAAAAAAAAAAAAAAAAAAAAAAAAAAAAAAAAAAAAAAAAAAAAAAAAAAAAAAAAAAAAAAAAAAAAAAAAAAAAAAAAAAAAAAAAAAAAAAAAAAAAAAAAAAAAAAAAAAAAAAAAAAAAAAAAAAAAAAAAAAAAAAAAAAAAAAAAAAAAAAAAAAAAAAAAAAAAAAAAAAAAAAAAAAAAAAAAAAAAAAAAAAAAAAAAAAAAAAAAAAAAAAAAAAAAAAAAAAAAAAAAAAAAAAAAAAAAAAAAAAAAAAAAAAAAAAAAAAAAAAAAAAAAAAAAAAAAAAAAAAAAAAAAAAAAAAAAAAAAAAAAAAAAAAAAAAAAAAAAAAAAAAAAAAAAAAAAAAAAAAAAAAAAAAAAAAAAAAAAAAAAAAAAAAAAAAAAAAAAAAAAAAAAAAAAAAAAAAAAAAAAAAAAAAAAAAAAAAAAAAAAAAAAAAAAAAAAAAAAAAAAAAAAAAAAAAAAAAAAAAAAAAAAAAAAAAAAAAAAAAAAAAAAAAAAAAAAAAAAAAAAAAAAAAAAAAAAAAAAAAAAAAAAAAAAAAAAAAAAAAAAAAAAAAAAAAAAAAAAAAAAAAAAAAAAAAAAAAAAAAAAAAAAAAAAAAAAAAAAAAAAAAAAAAAAAAAAAAAAAAAAAAAAAAAAAAAAAAAAAAAAAAAAAAAAAAAAAAAAAAAAAAAAAAAAAAAAAAAAAAAAAAAAAAAAAAAAAAAAAAAAAAAAAAAAAAAAAAAAAAAAAAAAAAAAAAAAAAAAAAAAAAAAAAAAAAAAAAAAAAAAAAAAAAAAAAAAAAAAAAAAAAAAAAAAAAAAAAAAAAAAAAAAAAAAAAAAAAAAAAAAAAAAAAAAAAAAAAAAAAAAAAAAAAAAAAAAAAAAAAAAAAAAAAAAAAAAAAAAAAAAAAAAAAAAAAAAAAAAAAAAAAAAAAAAAAAAAAAAAAAAAAAAAAAAAAAAAAAAAAAAAAAAAAAAAAAAAAAAAAAAAAAAAAAAAAAAAAAAAAAAAAAAAAAAAAAAAAAAAAAAAAAAAAAAAAAAAAAAAAAAAAAAAAAAAAAAAAAAAAAAAAAAAAAAAAAAAAAAAAAAAAAAAAAAAAAAAAAAAAAAAAAAAAAAAAAAAAAAAAAAAAAAAAAAAAAAAAAAAAAAAAAAAAAAAAAAAAAAAAAAAAAAAAAAAAAAAAAAAAAAAAAAAAAAAAAAAAAAAAAAAAAAAAAAAAAAAAAAAAAAAAAAAAAAAAAAAAAAAAAAAAAAAAAAAAAAAAAAAAAAAAAAAAAAAAAAAAAAAAAAAAAAAAAAAAAAAAAAAAAAAAAAAAAAAAAAAAAAAAAAAAAAAAAAAAAAAAAAAAAAAAAAAAAAAAAAAAAAAAAAAAAAAAAAAAAAAAAAAAAAAAAAAAAAAAAAAAAAAAAAAAAAAAAAAAAAAAAAAAAAAAAAAAAAAAAAAAAAAAAAAAAAAAAAAAAAAAAAAAAAAAAAAAAAAAAAAAAAAAAAAAAAAAAAAAAAAAAAAAAAAAAAAAAAAAAAAAAAAAAAAAAAAAAAAAAAAAAAAAAAAAAAAAAAAAAAAAAAAAAAAAAAAAAAAAAAAAAAAAAAAAAAAAAAAAAAAAAAAAAAAAAAAAAAAAAAAAAAAAAAAAAAAAAAAAAAAAAAAAAAAAAAAAAAAAAAAAAAAAAAAAAAAAAAAAAAAAAAAAAAAAAAAAAAAAAAAAAAAAAAAAAAAAAAAAAAAAAAAAAAAAAAAAAAAAAAAAAAAAAAAAAAAAAAAAAAAAAAAAAAAAAAAAAAAAAAAAAAAAAAAAAAAAAAAAAAAAAAAAAAAAAAAAAAAAAAAAAAAAAAAAAAAAAAAAAAAAAAAAAAAAAAAAAAAAAAAAAAAAAAAAAAAAAAAAAAAAAAAAAAAAAAAAAAAAAAAAAAAAAAAAAAAAAAAAAAAAAAAAAAAAAAAAAAAAAAAAAAAAAAAAAAAAAAAAAAAAAAAAAAAAAAAAAAAAAAAAAAAAAAAAAAAAAAAAAAAAAAAAAAAAAAAAAAAAAAAAAAAAAAAAAAAAAAAAAAAAAAAAAAAAAAAAAAAAAAAAAAAAAAAAAAAAAAAAAAAAAAAAAAAAAAAAAAAAAAAAAAAAAAAAAAAAAAAAAAAAAAAAAAAAAAAAAAAAAAAAAAAAAAAAAAAAAAAAAAAAAAAAAAAAAAAAAAAAAAAAAAAAAAAAAAAAAAAAAAAAAAAAAAAAAAAAAAAAAAAAAAAAAAAAAAAAAAAAAAAAAAAAAAAAAAAAAAAAAAAAAAAAAAAAAAAAAAAAAAAAAAAAAAAAAAAAAAAAAAAAAAAAAAAAAAAAAAAAAAAAAAAAAAAAAAAAAAAAAAAAAAAAAAAAAAAAAAAAAAAAAAAAAAAAAAAAAAAAAAAAAAAAAAAAAAAAAAAAAAAAAAAAAAAAAAAAAAAAAAAAAAAAAAAAAAAAAAAAAAAAAAAAAAAAAAAAAAAAAAAAAAAAAAAAAAAAAAAAAAAAAAAAAAAAAAAAAAAAAAAAAAAAAAAAAAAAAAAAAAAAAAAAAAAAAAAAAAAAAAAAAAAAAAAAAAAAAAAAAAAAAAAAAAAAAAAAAAAAAAAAAAAAAAAAAAAAAAAAAAAAAAAAAAAAAAAAAAAAAAAAAAAAAAAAAAAAAAAAAAAAAAAAAAAAAAAAAAAAAAAAAAAAAAAAAAAAAAAAAAAAAAAAAAAAAAAAAAAAAAAAAAAAAAAAAAAAAAAAAAAAAAAAAAAAAAAAAAAAAAAAAAAAAAAAAAAAAAAAAAAAAAAAAAAAAAAAAAAAAAAAAAAAAAAAAAAAAAAAAAAAAAAAAAAAAAAAAAAAAAAAAAAAAAAAAAAAAAAAAAAAAAAAAAAAAAAAAAAAAAAAAAAAAAAAAAAAAAAAAAAAAAAAAAAAAAAAAAAAAAAAAAAAAAAAAAAAAAAAAAAAAAAAAAAAAAAAAAAAAAAAAAAAAAAAAAAAAAAAAAAAAAAAAAAAAAAAAAAAAAAAAAAAAAAAAAAAAAAAAAAAAAAAAAAAAAAAAAAAAAAAAAAAAAAAAAAAAAAAAAAAAAAAAAAAAAAAAAAAAAAAAAAAAAAAAAAAAAAAAAAAAAAAAAAAAAAAAAAAAAAAAAAAAAAAAAAAAAAAAAAAAAAAAAAAAAAAAAAAAAAAAAAAAAAAAAAAAAAAAAAAAAAAAAAAAAAAAAAAAAAAAAAAAAAAAAAAAAAAAAAAAAAAAAAAAAAAAAAAAAAAAAAAAAAAAAAAAAAAAAAAAAAAAAAAAAAAAAAAAAAAAAAAAAAAAAAAAAAAAAAAAAAAAAAAAAAAAAAAAAAAAAAAAAAAAAAAAAAAAAAAAAAAAAAAAAAAAAAAAAAAAAAAAAAAAAAAAAAAAAAAAAAAAAAAAAAAAAAAAAAAAAAAAAAAAAAAAAAAAAAAAAAAAAAAAAAAAAAAAAAAAAAAAAAAAAAAAAAAAAAAAAAAAAAAAAAAAAAAAAAAAAAAAAAAAAAAAAAAAAAAAAAAAAAAAAAAAAAAAAAAAAAAAAAAAAAAAAAAAAAAAAAAAAAAAAAAAAAAAAAAAAAAAAAAAAAAAAAAAAAAAAAAAAAAAAAAAAAAAAAAAAAAAAAAAAAAAAAAAAAAAAAAAAAAAAAAAAAAAAAAAAAAAAAAAAAAAAAAAAAAAAAAAAAAAAAAAAAAAAAAAAAAAAAAAAAAAAAAAAAAAAAAAAAAAAAAAAAAAAAAAAAAAAAAAAAAAAAAAAAAAAAAAAAAAAAAAAAAAAAAAAAAAAAAAAAAAAAAAAAAAAAAAAAAAAAAAAAAAAAAAAAAAAAAAAAAAAAAAAAAAAAAAAAAAAAAAAAAAAAAAAAAAAAAAAAAAAAAAAAAAAAAAAAAAAAAAAAAAAAAAAAAAAAAAAAAAAAAAAAAAAAAAAAAAAAAAAAAAAAAAAAAAAAAAAAAAAAAAAAAAAAAAAAAAAAAAAAAAAAAAAAAAAAAAAAAAAAAAAAAAAAAAAAAAAAAAAAAAAAAAAAAAAAAAAAAAAAAAAAAAAAAAAAAAAAAAAAAAAAAAAAAAAAAAAAAAAAAAAAAAAAAAAAAAAAAAAAAAAAAAAAAAAAAAAAAAAAAAAAAAAAAAAAAAAAAAAAAAAAAAAAAAAAAAAAAAAAAAAAAAAAAAAAAAAAAAAAAAAAAAAAAAAAAAAAAAAAAAAAAAAAAAAAAAAAAAAAAAAAAAAAAAAAAAAAAAAAAAAAAAAAAAAAAAAAAAAAAAAAAAAAAAAAAAAAAAAAAAAAAAAAAAAAAAAAAAAAAAAAAAAAAAAAAAAAAAAAAAAAAAAAAAAAAAAAAAAAAAAAAAAAAAAAAAAAAAAAAAAAAAAAAAAAAAAAAAAAAAAAAAAAAAAAAAAAAAAAAAAAAAAAAAAAAAAAAAAAAAAAAAAAAAAAAAAAAAAAAAAAAAAAAAAAAAAAAAAAAAAAAAAAAAAAAAAAAAAAAAAAAAAAAAAAAAAAAAAAAAAAAAAAAAAAAAAAAAAAAAAAAAAAAAAAAAAAAAAAAAAAAAAAAAAAAAAAAAAAAAAAAAAAAAAAAAAAAAAAAAAAAAAAAAAAAAAAAAAAAAAAAAAAAAAAAAAAAAAAAAAAAAAAAAAAAAAAAAAAAAAAAAAAAAAAAAAAAAAAAAAAAAAAAAAAAAAAAAAAAAAAAAAAAAAAAAAAAAAAAAAAAAAAAAAAAAAAAAAAAAAAAAAAAAAAAAAAAAAAAAAAAAAAAAAAAAAAAAAAAAAAAAAAAAAAAAAAAAAAAAAAAAAAAAAAAAAAAAAAAAAAAAAAAAAAAAAAAAAAAAAAAAAAAAAAAAAAAAAAAAAAAAAAAAAAAAAAAAAAAAAAAAAAAAAAAAAAAAAAAAAAAAAAAAAAAAAAAAAAAAAAAAAAAAAAAAAAAAAAAAAAAAAAAAAAAAAAAAAAAAAAAAAAAAAAAAAAAAAAAAAAAAAAAAAAAAAAAAAAAAAAAAAAAAATAAACAAAAAAAAAAAAAAAAAAAAAAAAAAAAAAAAAAAAAAAAAAAAAAAAAAAAAAAAAAAAAAAAAAAAAAAAAAAAAAAAAAAAAAAAAAAAAAAAAAAAAAAAAAAAAAAAAAAAAAAAAAAAAAAAAAAAAAAAAAAAAAAAAAAAAAAAAAAAAAAAAAAAAAAAAAAAAAAAAAAAAAAAAAAAAAAAAAAAAAAAAAAAAAAAAAAAAAAA
Organism: Ia io; assembly: GCA_025583905.1. Lineage (NCBI taxonomy): Eukaryota > Metazoa > Chordata > Mammalia > Chiroptera > Vespertilionidae > Ia > Ia io. The sequence continues at coordinate 4,988 of JAJQQW010000794.1, read as the reverse complement.
AAAAAAAAAAAAAAAAAAAAAAAAAAAAAAAAAAAAAAAAAAAAAAAAAAAAAAAAAAAAAAAAAAAAAAAAAAAAAAAAAAAAAAAAAAAAAAAAAAAAAAAAAAAAAAAAAAAAAAAAAAAAAAAAAAAAAAAAAAAAAAAAAAAAAAAAAAAAAAAAAAAAAAAAAAAAAAAAAAAAAAAAAAAAAAAAAAAAAAAAAAAAAAAAAAAAAAAAAAAAAAAAAAAAAAAAAAAAAAAAAAAAAAAAAAAAAAAAAAAAAAAAAAAAAAAAAAAAAAAAAAAAAAAAAAAAAAAAAAAAAAAAAAAAAAAAAAAAAAAAAAAAAAAAAAAAAAAAAAAAAAAAAAAAAAAAAAAAAAAAAAAAAAAAAAAAAAAAAAAAACAAAAAAAAAAAAAAAAAAAAAAAAAAAAAAAAAAAAAAAAAAAAAAAAAAAAAAAAAAAAAAAAAAAAAAAAAAAAAAAAAAAAAAAAAAAAAAAAAAAAAAAAAAAAAAAAAAAAAAAAAAAAAAAAAAAAAAAAAAAAAAAAAAAAAAAAAAAAAAAAAAAAAAAAAAAAAAAAAAAAAAAAAAAAAAAAAAAAAAAAAAAAAAAAAAAAAAAAAAAAAAAAAAAAAAAAAAAAAAAAAAAAAAAAAAAAAAAAAAAAAAAAAAAAAAAAAAAAAAAAAAAAAAAAAAAAAAAAAAAAAAAAAAAAAAAAAAAAAAAAAAAAAAAAAAAAAAAAAAAAAAAAAAAAAAAAAAAAAAAAAAAAAAAAAAAAAAAAAAAAAAAAAAAAAAAAAAAAAAAAAAAAAAAAAAAAAAAAAAAAAAAAAAAAAAAAAAAAAAAAAAAAAAAAAAAAAAAAAAAAAAAAAAAAAAAAAAAAAAAAAAAAAAAAAAAAAAAAAAAAAAAAAAAAAAAAAAAAAAAAAAAAAAAAAAAAAAAAAAAAAAAAAAAAAAAAAAAAAAAAAAAAAAAAAAAAAAAAAAAAAAAAAAAAAAAAAAAAAAAAAAAAAAAAAAAAAAAAAAAAAAAAAAAAAAAAAAAAAAAAAAAAAAAAAAAAAAAAAAAAAAAAAAAAAAAAAAAAAAAAAAAAAAAAAAAAAAAAAAAAAAAAAAAAAAAAAAAAAAAAAAAAAAAAAAAAAAAAAAAAAAAAAAAAAAAAAAAAAAAAAAAAAAAAAAAAAAAAAAAAAAAAAAAAAAAAAAAAAAAAAAAAAAAAAAAAAAAAAAAAAAAAAAAAAAAAAAAAAAAAAAAAAAAAAAAAAAAAAAAAAAAAAAAAAAAAAAAAAAAAAAAAAAAAAAAAAAAAAAAAAAAAAAAAAAAAAAAAAAAAAAAAAAAAAAAAAAAAAAAAAAAAAAAAAAAAAAAAAAAAAAAAAAAAAAAAAAAAAAAAAAAAAAAAAAAAAAAAAAAAAAAAAAAAAAAAAAAAAAAAAAAAAAAAAAAAAAAAAAAAAAAAAAAAAAAAAAAAAAAAAAAAAAAAAAAAAAAAAAAAAAAAAAAAAAAAAAAAAAAAAAAAAAAAAAAAAAAAAAAAAAAAAAAAAAAAAAAAAAAAAAAAAAAAAAAAAAAAAAAAAAAAAAAAAAAAAAAAAAAAAAAAAAAAAAAAAAAAAAAAAAAAAAAAAAAAAAAAAAAAAAAAAAAAAAAAAAAAAAAAAAAAAAAAAAAAAAAAAAAAAAAAAAAAAAAAAAAAAAAAAAAAAAAAAAAAAAAAAAAAAAAAAAAAAAAAAAAAAAAAAAAAAAAAAAAAAAAAAAAAAAAAAAAAAAAAAAAAAAAAAAAAAAAAAAAAAAAAAAAAAAAAAAAAAAAAAAAAAAAAAAAAAAAAAAAAAAAAAAAAAAAAAAAAAAAAAAAAAAAAAAAAAAAAAAAAAAAAAAAAAAAAAAAAAAAAAAAAAAAAAAAAAAAAAAAAAAAAAAAAAAAAAAAAAAAAAAAAAAAAAAAAAAAAAAAAAAAAAAAAAAAAAAAAAAAAAAAAAAAAAAAAAAAAAAAAAAAAAAAAAAAAAAAAAAAAAAAAAAAAAAAAAAAAAAAAAAAAAAAAAAAAAAAAAAAAAAAAAAAAAAAAAAAAAAAAAAAAAAAAAAAAAAAAAAAAAAAAAAAAAAAAAAAAAAAAAAAAAAAAAAAAAAAAAAAAAAAAAAAAAAAAAAAAAAAAAAAAAAAAAAAAAAAAAAAAAAAAAAAAAAAAAAAAAAAAAAAAAAAAAAAAAAAAAAAAAAAAAAAAAAAAAAAAAAAAAAAAAAAAAAAAAAAAAAAAAAAAAAAAAAAAAAAAAAAAAAAAAAAAAAAAAAAAAAAAAAAAAAAAAAAAAAAAAAAAAAAAAAAAAAAAAAAAAAAAAAAAAAAAAAAAAAAAAAAAAAAAAAAAAAAAAAAAAAAAAAAAAAAAAAAAAAAAAAAAAAAAAAAAAAAAAAAAAAAAAAAAAAAAAAAAAAAAAAAAAAAAAAAAAAAAAAAAAAAAAAAAAAAAAAAAAAAAAAAAAAAAAAAAAAAAAAAAAAAAAAAAAAAAAAAAAAAAAAAAAAAAAAAAAAAAAAAAAAAAAAAAAAAAAAAAAAAAAAAAAAAAAAAAAAAAAAAAAAAAAAAAAAAAAAAAAAAAAAAAAAAAAAAAAAAAAAAAAAAAAAAAAAAAAAAAAAAAAAAAAAAAAAAAAAAAAAAAAAAAAAAAAAAAAAAAAAAAAAAAAAAAAAAAAAAAAAAAAAAAAAAAAAAAAAAAAAAAAAAAAAAAAAAAAAAAAAAAAAAAAAAAAAAAAAAAAAAAAAAAAAAAAAAAAAAAAAAAAAAAAAAAAAAAAAAAAAAAAAAAAAAAAAAAAAAAAAAAAAAAAAAAAAAAAAAAAAAAAAAAAAAAAAAAAAAAAAAAAAAAAAAAAAAAAAAAAAAAAAAAAAAAAAAAAAAAAAAAAAAAAAAAAAAAAAAAAAAAAAAAAAAAAAAAAAAAAAAAAAAAAAAAAAAAAAAAAAAAAAAAAAAAAAAAAAAAAAAAAAAAAAAAAAAAAAAAAAAAAAAAAAAAAAAAAAAAAAAAAAAAAAAAAAAAAAAAAAAAAAAAAAAAAAAAAAAAAAAAAAAAAAAAAAAAAAAAAAAAAAAAAAAAAAAAAAAAAAAAAAAAAAAAAAAAAAAAAAAAAAAAAAAAAAAAAAAAAAAAAAAAAAAAAAAAAAAAAAAAAAAAAAAAAAAAAAAAAAAAAAAAAAAAAAAAAAAAAAAAAAAAAAAAAAAAAAAAAAAAAAAAAAAAAAAAAAAAAAAAAAAAAAAAAAAAAAAAAAAAAAAAAAAAAAAAAAAAAAAAAAAAAAAAAAAAAAAAAAAAAAAAAAAAAAAAAAAAAAAAAAAAAAAAAAAAAAAAAAAAAAAAAAAAAAAAAAAAAAAAAAAAAAAAAAAAAAAAAAAAAAAAAAAAAAAAAAAAAAAAAAAAAAAAAAAAAAAAAAAAAAAAAAAAAAAAAAAAAAAAAAAAAAAAAAAAAAAAAAAAAAAAAAAAAAAAAAAAAAAAAAAAAAAAAAAAAAAAAAAAAAAAAAAAAAAAAAAAAAAAAAAAAAAAAAAAAAAAAAAAAAAAAAAAAAAAAAAAAAAAAAAAAAAAAAAAAAAAAAAAAAAAAAAAAAAAAAAAAAAAAAAAAAAAAAAAAAAAAAAAAAAAAAAAAAAAAAAAAAAAAAAAAAAAAAAAAAAAAAAAAAAAAAAAAAAAAAAAAAAAAAAAAAAAAAAAAAAAAAAAAAAAAAAAAAAAAAAAAAAAAAAAAAAAAAAAAAAAAAAAAAAAAAAAAAAAAAAAAAAAAAAAAAAAAAAAAAAAAAAAAAAAAAAAAAAAAAAAAAAAAAAAAAAAAAAAAAAAAAAAAAAAAAAAAAAAAAAAAAAAAAAAAAAAAAAAAAAAAAAAAAAAAAAAAAAAAAAAAAAAAAAAAAAAAAAAAAAAAAAAAAAAAAAAAAAAAAAAAAAAAAAAAAAAAAAAAAAAAAAAAAAAAAAAAAAAAAAAAAAAAAAAAAAAAAAAAAAAAAAAAAAAAAAAAAAAAAAAAAAAAAAAAAAAAAAAAAAAAAAAAAAAAAAAAAAAAAAAAAAAAAAAAAAAAAAAAAAAAAAAAAAAAAAAAAAAAAAAAAAAAAAAAAAAAAAAAAAAAAAAAAAAAAAAAAAAAAAAAAAAAAAAAAAAAAAAAAAAAAAAAAAAAAAAAAAAAAAAAAAAAAAAAAAAAAAAAAAAAAAAAAAAAAAAAAAAAAAAAAAAAAAAAAAAAAAAAAAAAAAAAAAAAAAAAAAAAAAAAAAAAAAAAAAAAAAAAAAAAAAAAAAAAAAAAAAAAAAAAAAAAAAAAAAAAAAAAAAAAAAAAAAAAAAAAAAAAAAAAAAAAAAAAAAAAAAAAAAAAAAAAAAAAAAAAAAAAAAAAAAAAAAAAAAAAAAAAAAAAAAAAAAAAAAAAAAAAAAAAAAAAAAAAAAAAAAAAAAAAAAAAAAAAAAAAAAAAAAAAAAAAAAAAAAAAAAAAAAAAAAAAAAAAAAAAAAAAAAAAAAAAAAAAAAAAAAAAAAAAAAAAAAAAAAAAAAAAAAAAAAAAAAAAATCAAAAAAAAAAAACCCCCCCACCTATTAAATAGGCCCTTTTTATTGGGCTTTCTTTTTTCCTTTTTTTTTCCAACCCCACCCAAAAAACAGTGTTATTTTAGGTCAAAATTTTTAAATTACAAAAATCTTCATAATTCTATACCCCCAAAAATCTCTATGGATCTGAAAACTTGGTCAGGAAGGGGGGGGCTTATTCGACACATAAAAAAAAAGTCAAAACCTTTTGTTGGGCCATCGTTTTAAACCCCACGAGGTGGTAGCACAATTTCAGTTTTTTAAACAGCAATTTGTGGAGTATTAGGGGAATTTTTGTAATTATTCCCACATGATATGAAATCCAAAATTTTATATGATTATTTTCAAGGCATGGAAAACATCCTTTAAATCACAAATTTCAAAGGGCAGATAAATTTTTTTTTTGGAAACAGCTGTTTTTTCCCCTTTTTTGGCCGGGGGCCCCCCCAGAAACTCACTTCTTTTTAAATTTCTTTTTCCCTTTTTCCCATTAGC
>JAJQQW010000937.1:25000-27500 GCA_025583905.1 Ia io | reverse complement strand
GGGGGGGGGGGGGGGGGGGGGGGGGGGGGGGGGGGGGGGGGGGGGGGGGGGGGGGGGGGGGGGGGGGGGGGGGGGGGGGGGGGGGGGGGGGGGGGGGGGGGGGGGGGGGGGGGGGGGGGGGGGGGGGGGGGGGGGGGGGGGGGGGGGGGGGGGGGGGGGGGGGGGGGGGGGGGGGGGGGGGGGGGGGGGGGGGGGGGGGGGGGGGGGGGGGGGGGGGGGGGGGGGGGGGGGGGGGGGGGGGGGGGGGGGGGGGGGGGGGGGGGGGGGGGGGGGGGGGGGGGGGGGGGGGGGGGGGGGGGGGGGGGGGGGGGGGGGGGGGGGGGGGGGGGGGGGGGGGGGGGGGGGGGGGGGGGGGGGGGGGGGGGGGGGGGGGGGGGGGGGGGGGGGGGGGGGGGGGGGGGGGGGGGGGGGGGGGGGGGGGGGGGGGGGGGGGGGGGGGGGGGGGGGGGGGGGGGGGGGGGGGGGGGGGGGGGGGGGGGGGGGGGGGGGGGGGGGGGGGGGGGGGGGGGGGGGGGGGGGGGGGGGGGGGGGGGGGGGGGGGGGGGGGGGGGGGGGGGGGGGGGGGGGGGGGGGGGGGGGGGGGGGGGGGGGGGGGGGGGGGGGGGGGGGGGGGGGGGGGGGGGGGGGGGGGGGGGGGGGGGGGGGGGGGGGGGGGGGGGGGGGGGGGGGGGGGGGGGGGGGGGGGGGGGGGGGGGGGGGGGGGGGGGGGGGGGGGGGGGGGGGGGGGGGGGGGGGGGGGGGGGGGGGGGGGGGGGGGGGGGGGGGGGGGGGGGGGGGGGGGGGGGGGGGGGGGGGGGGGGGGGGGGGGGGGGGGGGGGGGGGGGGGGGGGGGGGGGGGGGGGGGGGGGGGGGGGGGGGGGGGGGGGGGGGGGGGGGGGGGGGGGGGGGGGGGGGGGGGGGGGGGGGGGGGGGGGGGGGGGGGGGGGGGGGGGGGGGGGGGGGGGGGGGGGGGGGGGGGGGGGGGGGGGGGGGGGGGGGGGGGGGGGGGGGGGGGGGGGGGGGGGGGGGGGGGGGGGGGGGGGGGGGGGGGGGGGGGGGGGGGGGGGGGGGGGGGGGGGGGGGGGGGGGGGGGGGGGGGGGGGGGGGGGGGGGGGGGGGGGGGGGGGGGGGGGGGGGGGGGGGGGGGGGGGGGGGGGGGGGGGGGGGGGGGGGGGGGGGGGGGGGGGGGGGGGGGGGGGGGGGGGGGGGGGGGGGGGGGGGGGGGGGGGGGGGGGGGGGGGGGGGGGGGGGGGGGGGGGGGGGGGGGGGGGGGGGGGGGGGGGGGGGGGGGGGGGGGGGGGGGGGGGGGGGGGGGGGGGGGGGGGGGGGGGGGGGGGGGGGGGGGGGGGGGGGGGGGGGGGGGGGGGGGGGGGGGGGGGGGGGGGGGGGGGGGGGGGGGGGGGGGGGGGGGGGGGGGGGGGGGGGGGGGGGGGGGGGGGGGGGGGGGGGGGGGGGGGGGGGGGGGGGGGGGGGGGGGGGGGGGGGGGGGGGGGGGGGGGGGGGGGGGGGGGGGGGGGGGGGGGGGGGGGGGGGGGGGGGGGGGGGGGGGGGGGGGGGGGGGGGGGGGGGGGGGGGGGGGGGGGGGGGGGGGGGGGGGGGGGGGGGGGGGGGGGGGGGGGGGGGGGGGGGGGGGGGGGGGGGGGGGGGGGGGGGGGGGGGGGGGGGGGGGGGGGGGGGGGGGGGGGGGGGGGGGGGGGGGGGGGGGGGGGGGGGGGGGGGGGGGGGGGGGGGGGGGGGGGGGGGGGGGGGGGGGGGGGGGGGGGGGGGGGGGGGGGGGGGGGGGGGGGGGGGGGGGGGGGGGGGGGGGGGGGGGGGGGGGGGGGGGGGGGGGGGGGGGGGGGGGGGGGGGGGGGGGGGGGGGGGGGGGGGGGGGGGGGGGGGGGGGGGGGGGGGGGGGGGGGGGGGGGGGGGGGGGGGGGGGGGGGGGGGGGGGGGGGGGGGGGGGGGGGGGGGGGGGGGGGGGGGGGGGGGGGGGGGGGGGGGGGGGGGGGGGGGGGGGGGGGGGGGGGGGGGGGGGGGGGGGGGGGGGGGGGGGGGGGGGGGGGGGGGGGGGGGGGGGGGGGGGGGGGGGGGGGGGGGGGGGGGGGGGGGGGGGGGGGGGGGGGGGGGGGGGGGGGGGGGGGGGGGGGGGGGGGGGGGGGGGGGGGGGGGGGGGGGGGGGGGGGGGGGGGGGGGGGGGGGGGGGGGGGGGGGGGGGGGGGGGGGGGGGGGGGGGGGGGGGGGGGGGGGGGGGGGGGGGGGGGGGGGGGGGGGGGGGGGGGGGGGGGGGGGGGGGGGGGGGGGGGGGGGGGGGGGGGGGGGGGGGGGGGGGGGGGGGGGGGGGGGGGGGGGGGGGGGGGGGGGGGGGGGGGGGGGGGGGGGGGGGGGGGGGGGGGGGGGGGGGGGGGGGGGGGGGGGGGGGGGGGGGGGGGGGGGGGGGGGGGGGGGGGGGGGGGGGGGGGGGGGGGGGGGGGGGGGGGGGGGGGGGGGGGGGGGGGGGGGGGGGGGGGGGGGGGGGGGGGGGGGGGGGGGGGGGGGGGGG
>JAJQQW010000937.1:0-10000 GCA_025583905.1 Ia io | reverse complement strand
CCTTTATTCCTAGTGAGATTTTTAATATATTTATGGAAAATATGACAAGATTGTCACAATCTGAAAATTCATTATACCTGTCCTTGACCCTTGTACCCATTCAATCCAGACTTTATTAGGATGATTACCCAAATCCCATGGACAGAAATCTGGAAAATCAGGCCTGTGAAAGCAAGAGGTCTTAAGCCTTGACCATTTGCTTCTTCTTGTTTTTGCTGCATGATACAGCTTTTAAATATTCCTTATATACTGGTAGAAACACACTTTTTAATTAAAAAAATGTAGCTTTCATGCAGGGTAAAAAAAATTTTTTAAGGAGTATTTTATTATTGGCTTAAAATTGTTGGGAGAGTGACTTCATTTTAGAATGTGGAAAGACTGATAAGTACCAGGATTAATGCCTTTACTTTTAAAAATGGATGTTTGTATATCCTAATCTGGAAATTTACCGAAAAAAAAATGATTCTCCAATCACTTCTAGTAATAATCAGTAGTGAATGGAGTGTGGGAGCTTATTTCACTTGTCAGAACAAGTCCGGTCAAACTGATTCATTTCCTTCCATGAAAGAGAGTAACTAGATTTTAGTAAGATTGAGGGGAAACTGATAAATGTAATCTATTTTCATTTTAGCAAGATGCTTGAAACCTGTCCATCCCAACACCTTGGTCGATAAATTACAGAAAAATTTGGGGAATGGCATTAGCTGTCCAGGGGAGCATTGGAGTCCATCCTGGGTCTGAATATAATGGCACATCCTTTCAAGAGGCCAGCAACAACAGGGGAAAAGTTACTGAGCTGCTTTAAGAGGAAATGAAATGATGCTAACTACTCCAAAGGATCCCTGAGTCCTGAAAAAATGTATTTGATGTGTTTGTCATTCATGGTTTGATTATTATTTAGATAGGCTTGGAAGATTGGTTGAATATAGTTTATATAAAATAAAATACGTGCTGGGCTGCTCACAATCATTCATATACACTGATTGCAAAGTCCTTCTGAAATTTCCCCAAGAACTCCCTGACAGAAATTCAGTTCTCAGGCTTATCTATCACCAAAGAGAGGGGGAGGGATAAGAGGAAACAATAAACGAAAGCAAGTGAGGATGTGTGGGACTAAATCTGTCATACTCTGTAATTCCAAAAGGGAAAGATACTTCTGGAAAATTCTATTCCGCCTGGGAAAGTCTGTTGCTAGAAATGGTAGGCTATTAGGTTGATGTTATTCCCTAGATTTACATATCCTTTGTTGCGGGGTTCCAAGCACCTAATAAGTTTATGTCATTTTTAACTATCAATCTTCACAAGACTCCCCCCCCCCACCCCGAGAAAGTCTGGTGGAGCTTGCATTCATCATAATTCAGTAGCTTTGTGGCTTGGAATAAGATCTATCAGATTTCTGTATATGGGAGAAAGTTTGTCCCTGTTAATGTATCTTTATCTCATATTGCCACATTCCCCAATATTAATTGATTTAAACTCAGAGCCAAATAATACCTAAAGAAGGAGTATGTAGAGTTAGAGGCTTTCTAGCTCAGGAGTGAAAAAAAAATAGTTAACCCCTTTACAATTATTTGATCTTCAACTCAGCCCAATAAATGCAGACAAGTTACTGTATCAGGATTACTATTACTCTTCCCACACATGTATTGAACACGCCAGGTGCCAGGCATGTGCTAGACTCTGTAAATCTTCCCGCGCAGCCCTGCGGGGTGTGTACTGTCACCTCCACTTTACAAGGCAGGGACACACTCCAAGGATAAGTGACTTCGTGGCAGCAGAGCTGGGACTACAGCCCAAGTCTTTAGGGATATTTTTCTTAAAACTCTCTTGGATTCTTCTGGTTAGGTAAGGAGCTCTTCCTTATACTTACTTACTATTCTATATTGTTAATCTCTTTAACACCCGCCGATTTTACATTTCTTTTATATCACTGAAGAGGTGCTTAAATCTCAGCTGGCGGTCCTTCATGCCTGACTATGAGGCTTGTCTGTCCTGAGCTACCAACGTCACCTCTCTGAGGTCCTGCCCCGAGAGGGGAGGATTTGAAAGAGGTTCTGAGTTTAGGACCTGTGAAGGGACTTTCATGCTTCTGGTGGCATTTGCTCATGAGAGAGAGAGTGTTGGGTACTGATTCATGTGTTTTTTAAATTACATCAATGATGGAAAGCGATTGCCATTTCCAAAACCCTTGTATTATGCTAGGCCACTTTAGCCCAGCCCACAATGATTGTTGAGAATTGTTTCTTTTAAAAGGTATTTTTTAAAAAGTAAAGAACAGATCTCAGAAAGACACTCAGTAGAAGACCTAAGTTTATTCATTCATTCAGTCAGCCAGTCAGTCAATTCAGTCCAGGCTGGTCTTGTTAAGCATTTATCTTTCCCAGGAATGCTTTTCACCTGGAATCATTATAGTAATTTCTGTTGCTGTCATCATTGCCATCATCATAATCATCCAAATTATCATTATCCTCCTCTTCACGTAGGCTTTACCACTGAGTACCAGTTTAGCACGGTGCGGCATTCATGTAGTGTGGACGGTGTGTACTCCTTTGGTTCTAGATGGGAAGCATCGGTGGGGCAAATCAGAAATTGAATACCAATCTATTAGCAAATGCTCGTGACTGTCCACACGTCACAGGTATGGATTAGTGAAAACAAAGGGAAAAAGGGATCTTATGATGTTTTTGTTGGTGGCCTGGATAGTTATAACCAATCCAGGAATTTGCCCAGTGAGCTGACTATGAGGAGCAGGGTGATGGTCAACCCTAACACTTAAGCCTGGGACAGGAGTTCCCACATGAGGTGAGCATGAGCTTGACTCAAGGATTAAAAAGAGCTTTCCCACATACCCTCTCCAGGTCACTCCAACCTTTTAAAGGCGTATGTTAAAAGACCCAGACCCAGCTAGTTTTTTTTTTTTTTTTTTTTTTGCACAATCTCCTACCACCCTCTATCACTTCTCTTCCTGCACGCTGGGACTTAGCTGGACAAAACATTGATATAATTGGGTAGTGTTGAATCCTAACAGAGGGCATACTCTAACTCACAGCCAGTGAGTTTGGAATCTGTGTCTCCACCTCATTCTTTTGTACTTTAATTCAAGCCTGGGCCTCTAAAATATTCTGGGAGACGAATAAGAGCGACACTAAACTCCCAACATCACTTTCTTTGGATTCCAACACAAAAAAATATGTAATTGACAGCAGAGCTACCCTACCTATTGGCAACTCTAAAGAGTGAGTTCCTTATAGCCTATAAAATTTGGAAGTTTAAATTAGACTTGTACGAAATATTTTAAAGATTGTAGAAAGTTCTGGAATCAGCATGTCTGACGAGGATTAAAGATCCTGACATGCCTGAAGAGACACATTCTATAACTGGACCCTCCTCAGCCAGACCCCTGCCAACTCTGTTTACTCGGCTTGAGCAGGTCTCACAGAAGGTAACCTCATATCTGAATTCTTCCTTCCTGCTGCCAGGGCCTCTTGGGATCCAGCACGGGCTTGAAATGTTTCTCAAGACACAGGAAAGCATCCTGCACCTGAAGAGCAGTGCTTTTTATTGCTGATGGCATCATCTCTAGATTTTTTCAGTTTCCTATCTATTGGGGATTCTGAGTGACATCAGGGTCTAATTCTTTGCATGGCCTTTCCCCGTATGACTTAAACTTGGCGTTCCCCACCCCAAAACTAAAGTTGCTGTGACCCACCAGGTGACAGCCCGGGGTGGGGAGGTGGGAACCTTCTGCCCCACGCTTCACCTCCTGGACTCCAGTACACTTGCAGTCCACGTTTGAGCAGACTCCATGGGATACATCTACAACCTTTTCTGTAAGAATAAACAGTCGAGGCTCCCATGTCTTTTATTAAACGTTTCATCTAATACTGCATGCTTTGGCTCTGGCCCCACATGCAACCAAGGAAAGCTTTTCCCAGGCAGCCAAACCCCAGAGCCCTGTCACCATAGCTCTGGCCTTTAAAACGGCGACTTTGCACAGGCAGGAGGCACCTGCGATGACCGCTGCCTCCCCCCTCTCTGCCTGAGGGTCTTCCCCCAGCTCCCCGGGCCCAGGCTGGAAGGATAATGAGAAAAGCCTACGAGGCGCCTGACCAGAATGAGCAGCAGCAGATGCAGCAGAGAACAGCACATGAGCCAATGGCACGCGCTTCCTCCGCACGCACAAGGCCCAGTGCTGCAGGGACCTAGGTCTGGCTCCGGAGAAGAGAGGGCCGTGGGCCGCGCAGCGATGGAATCGTGGGGTGGGAACCTGGGAGAGAAAAGGCTGGAATATAAAGAAAGAAGAAGGGGGGGGCTTGTTTGACCAAACCCCAACACTAAATCTCAATGGCCGCATGGTTCAGGGAAACTGATTGCTGGACCCCAGCAGCTTTTGCTCGCCCTCCCCATCTTGGCCTGCAAGGCTTTCTGGGATCGCCAGGCCTTTTTTTTTTTTTCTTTTTAATGTTAGAAGGCTTGATTTATAGAGAAAAGATGATGTGTATTTTAAAGCAGAGTGAAGAACTCAATGCCACAGATCTGAGAGATTGAGAAAGAAGACGAAAGGCTTGTTGAAGGAAAAAAGGACAAAAGGGGGCCCAGAGTGTGCGTATGTGTTTGGCTGTTGTGTGTGTGCGCAGCGGGCCGCGCGCGGCCCCCCGTGTCCCATCCAAGACCATCTGTGCGCCGGCCTACAAAGGAAATAGAAAACAAAGGAAAGGATGACAGAGAAGACAGAGAAATAATACGGGAGAAGGCGTGAGTGTGGAGGGAGGGGGCCGGGCGTGGTGAGGTGGAGAGGAGGATAGGATGCGCGGAATAGCGGCAGAGCTGGCCAGGAGGGAGGGATGGCGCCGCCACATGTGTGTGTGAGGAGCGACTATGATGTCAGCATTTCCTTCTGGATTGGTCACGTGGCCTTTCCCACGGTAAACAGACTGGAAATAGACTCTCCATAAATGGCAGCGCCTGCTGGGGGAGGCGGAGGCGAGGGGGCGCTTCCTCCATTTCTCTCTGCTGCCTCCCAAGCTTGCGGGTTTCCTGTGTGCAGCAAGTGGTCTCTGAGTGGAACTGCATTTTACGAGCCCAGGAATATGACTCAGGGAGGGAAAGCCTATTTGCTTTTTTACATTAGCTCAAGGAGTTTAGAGACCATTTTGATTTTTATAAAGAATGGAAAGGAGGGTGGGGATGAATGTAAAATCTAAGCCGGGATGCTGTGAGGTGTCTGGGGCAGGGGAATGGCTTATCCTCCTTGGTCTCCTTGGGAAGGGGGTCAGAGGGTCTAGATTTAAGATTGGATTAGAAGGCTGCAGTTTAGAATGAAAGGGATCAGATGCTGTGTTTATCAACAATTAGGAAAAAGAAAATGCTATCAGACTCAAGGAGAATATATTTAAAGGAGTTGATACAGCTCATTATGTGGACCTGTGATGCCACAGGGAGGATTGAGAACCTCATGAAAGAGATTAGGTGGGGAAAAAAGACAAGTTCCTGTGTACTTCATGCAGAGTTTTGAAAAAATGATATAAAACTGTCCCAACCAAAACCATGGCAGGGCTCCCGCATTTCGAGAATGCCCAAGACATGTCTGGGAAGCTTTTCAGATAGAAAAGCAAAGTGGATGGAACAGCTATATTTGGTGGGGGGTGGGGGCAAAAAGTATATGACTCTTTCTTAAAATTCCAGGAAATAGAGCCTTTAGCATCTGTCGATGACATTGCCCTATTTAGGTCATTCTTTGCATAATTTTAATTAAAAGGTTTTACTTCATTTTGTCTTCTTTTTCTATGTCCTTATGGAAATTTGGCCAAAGCTTGTAGGAGGGAGAGTGACTTGACAGCCTTTGTCTCCGGGGCTTAAGGGGTTCCTGGGGATGCAGTTTTAAAAATCTAGGATGGTCCTGAGCTAACTGGTACCAGGTTGGTCATTGCAGTGGGAGGAGACCTTGTCTAGCTGAGATAGAAATAACCAAGATAGCTCGCCCCGACCTGTTTCATCAACAAACATAACCAAACCCCATTTCATTCTTTTTCTTCTGTTTCTTCCTTCCCTTCCACTCATTTCCTTCCCCTTAAATTCTCGATCATTTATAGCAGGGGAACCACTGCAAAGGCTAATTTGAGTGTGTGTGCTTCTGGTCAGGATGGAGAGCAGGCAGAATACAGCTAAACTTGAACACTGGGCTTAATTTGCACCTAGGGGGGCAGGGATAGGGAGAAATAAAATGTGTCTCCCTGCTCATTCTCCCCTCATCCCAAAGTCTCTTTAATTCGGATGGGGAGGGGCCAGTCCATCAGGGCACAAGTGTCTTCCAGCCCTGGGGTTGAAAGATAGCTATTTGAGACCCCTCTCCATTAACAAAAATACTTCACCTGACAAGGCTCCCAGCCCGAGTTATTTTTGCCAGCATTATGTAATTGGATTGCCTGGGCAGGAGACCTTACTTAAACAAGGCTTTCCGCAGCCCCTCGGTGTGGGTCTGGCCAGTGATGCCAGTTACACACACTCCTTCAGCCCCAGACTAAAAAATTGAGAGGACATTTCTCCGGCCTGACACCACACCCCCTCGCTGACAGCACCCGTCCCCAGGGGGGGAGCGTTCAGGGCCGGGTGGTGGAACCATGTGGCTGCCAGAGGTGGTAGAAGGCTTGCCCACAGTCAAACCTGCATATCCACAGAGCAGCATTTTTTCTCGGAGGGGATGCAGCTGCTGGCCACACATACCCGTCCTGCCCCACGGCCAGGAGGGAGGACCCTCCACACATTGGCTGTTGCTGCCACTGCCCCAATTTTTGGGTTTCCTCATATTCTTTATGTGGTTTTTGGTCATTGATCCATCTTTCCTGTTAGCTGCTGGACCTCATAAAGTTGGGAAACTCGTATGAGCTTCAGACAGTATGAAAATTTACAAGAAAAACAAAAGACTGAGGCCTAGTATGGAACTTCACCCGGGTATTTTAAGCCTGCACAGGCCTGCTAATCAGGGGTACCTGGACAGTTGTTTCTGGGGCGATAGTACTTTGCTGTCCATTTTGGGGGGGCTTGTTCGTGGTGTATTTTTGTCACTCGGACCTGGCTTTTAGAGAACATCCGCCAGGACTTCAGGGATGGGTCTCTTAGGGCCCGCGTCTATATCCAATCCAGAGCACCCTTCCCAGAATCTTTCTTCCCCATCTATGCTGCATCTCTCTCTATTTTCCCCTTGGGTCCTTGGTTCTCCCGACCTTGACAAGAGGCAGACCAATGCACACGAATGCTTTAAAGACCAGATGGACACTGGGTTTGAATTGCATGAGCCACTCTGTGACCTTAATCTCTGAATCTTGACATGGTGACTAATAACACTAGTTTCCCAAGCCACTGGGAGGACATAGTGCAATTACATGTAAATTTCATGAAGGTGCTGGGAACGAAACCACCATAGTAGGTGTCCAACAAATGTAGGAGGGAGGGAGGGAGGAGAAAAGGCCAGTTGGGACAGACTCTCAAGAGCTAACCATCTTCTTTAATCCATACCCAATCGCCTGCAGGATGCCCTTTAGAACGGGAAGCTTGAAGCGAGCTCACTGTTAAAGATTAAGAGAGGGCGGGAAGAGGGGTTCTTGGTCCCAAGCTCCCAAGACAGTGTCCCTAGGATAGAGAACCTCCGTGGATGTTTCTTTGGGGAAACCTACCTGAAAATATGGCCCCACTTGCCCCCGTTACAGTCAGAGTTTCTGCAGTCTCTGTGCTGGGTACGAAGCTCAATGTGTTCGTCTTTCTGAGTTTTGCTTGTGCCAAGGTGCAGGGCCCACAGAGAGCCTGGACATGGGACCAGTGCGACTTCTCCAGGAGAGTCGCCTGTGTGTGCACCTTCATCTGTGTTGCAAAGGGAGGGTTCACCCCAACTGCACAGCAGGGACTAGTTAGAAACCCACAGGGCCAAGATCACAGGGGGCTGACGGTAGGTAACAAACCCCAATGCAAACACTGTGGCCGGTGGGAATCGGCCATCGCTCCTGGGCGCGCACAGGCCCATCAGCCCCGTTAAGCCGGCTGTCCTGGAGGGGGCCAGGGAGGGGCGGAGGAGGGAGGAGAGTGGTGGAGCAGGCACCACGGTTCAGTTGGCGGAAGCCCTTCCTGAAGACTGGAAGTTTACCTTTAGCATTCAAGTGTCGGGCTTATGTGTCTGTTGTGAGCAGTTCTTCCTGCTGCCGCGTTCCCAGCTGGGGGAGAGGGGTCGGCACACATTGCCTGCTTTCTTTTTCTTCCAGACGAACGATGAGGGAGGGCTGCCCTGCAGTACTCCACACACAGTCACGGGCACTGTGGAGGCTGGGCCCCTCTCTTGACCTTCCTCACCCACACCTCCTCCTGGAGAGCCCCGGTTCTGGGTGGCCTCCGAGAGACGAGCAGGCGGCACCCGGCCTTCTCACGCGCAGTTCCCCGGGGGTGCGTGGTGCGAACCGCCCTCCAGTTCCAGGGGATCAGCTGAGCTGCTGCCTGGAACCCCGCCCCTGGTCCCGGGCAGTTGGTTCGGGCCCCCAAAAATGCCCCCCTCTGTCCTCCACTGCGCCCCCACCCAGGTCCCGCAGGACGGGTGGGAGGCAGCACTCTGTCCAGAAAAAAGCTGCGGGGACCGGCAAGGACGTGGGAGAGGGGAATCAACCCACAAGTGAGAGGGTGGGGAGTGAAAAGTGCGCGACGCAGGCATGGACTGGGCAGCTATGGCCACATGATACAAGGTGCGCTCGAGGCGATGCCCAGCCCTTCCCAGTGGACCTGCCTGGGGCCGGCCCGGTCCGGTGTGGTTTTCCTGGGCGAGCGCCCCGGCAATCGGCTCAGTGGGCGATGAGTTTGCTCGCCAGGGGCCATGTTCCCGCCCACGCCGAGGGGCCCCTCGGGACCTTGCCACGCGCGCCCTGCGAGGGGCGCCAGGTCCAAGGGCAGAGGTGTTGCGCTGGCGTAGCTCCCGAGCTGGCCTCGTCAGGGGCTGAGCGCTCGGGCTTCCTCCCGGGAGCTCCGAGTCGGCAGTAGAAGAAAGGTTCTGACCTGGGACCTGGGTGTGTGCCAGGTATATGCGAGACGCGCGCCCCAGCTCCGCTTAAACTGCTAGTCAGCGTTTTGCGGATAAACTGTCAGGATCCCTGAGGTTCTGGTGTTTGGGGAGGAGAGAAGAGGGAGAACAGAGCCTTGTTCAATACCGCCCAGCCACGTGGCGGCAGCGACAGCAGACGCGTGAAAGGGCACGCCTGCAGCCCTGGGCCAAAGAAACTGGGGTTGATTTTGTCCCTGCCCTGTCCCGCTGAGCCCTGGATAATTAACGGGGTGGGGGAGGCCCACAGGGGGCACTATCATGAACCCGCCGCCACAGCGGAGAGTGTGGGTCCCCCCCCCCCCCCCCCCCCCCCCCCCCCCCTGGACTTCCGTCCGGGGAGCTCAGCTAACGGGACCCCAGCTCGCGCGACCTCTGGCCTGCCTGTGCAACTGGGCTCTGGAGCTCTGCCCGAGCCCGACCCTGCCCTCCCCGCCGGCCTCATCCCAAGCTATTGCCCACATATTTTAGTGCCATCCTGGCACAGGAAGACCGGGCTTGCCTATTTCTCTATTTCTACAGAATGCGGAAACAAACGAATTAGAAAATTTTTTGCTCTGGAAAAAATATCCTATTCGATGTAGTTTGGTGCCATATATTATACCTTGCGGTGTATTTTTTTTCCCGGCTCTTCATTTTGAAAAAAAAAAAGAAAAAAAAGAAAAAAGAAAAATAGAAAGTTGATGCACGCCCTAACCTTGTTTCCTTTTAAACCGTCCCTTATAACGTGCGTAGGTTACGCAGATGTTTTTGGGTCAGGAGAGCCAAAATGGAGTGGGAGGGAGGCGACTGGGAGATGGGATGATACTCTCATTTTAAATCCCATTATGGACTTTGAGGGTAGCACAAAAATTTCTGGAAAAGATAGGTTGTACTCCCATGATTTCCATCACTTCAAAGATTTCCTCGTCCCGTAAATCAGAGATT
>JAJQQW010000459.1:32500-34386 GCA_025583905.1 Ia io | reverse complement strand
CGGGGGGCGAGGTGTTCTTCTTTCACAATACACCTACAACATATCAGTCTCCTGTTGGCTGTTGTCCCCTCCCCCCACCAACCCAACACATGTACACAGTGCGGGCGCCCCCCTCGCCCACATTATGCTCCACTCCTCTGCATCCAACCCAACAGGACCCCCCCATCCAGGGCCTGCAAACCAAATAACACCACCACAACCCAACCCCTCCCCCACCCCGGGTATATCTATCAAACCAGACCAAAACACATAAGGCACACCAGTTTGTTCAAAACCCACCCCAAACCTACACCCCACCATTACCACGCAAAGCCTGCAACCAAACACCACACCAAATACTCCTCCCCGCCCCGCACATTGTCCTCCCACATCCCACACCAACAATGTCATTAGACACTCATCGCACCCCCCCCCCTGCATATCACCCACCCCCTGGTACATCCTCTGCCCTCAGCCCGCTCCACATACACCCCCCCCTTCGCTCCCCATGTCTACACACCCTCCCTCGCACCTGGCTCCAACAACCCCCAGTAGAACCCTCCACCCTTTACTGGCACTGGTTTCCCCCGGGCCTGAATGCTCTTCATTCCCCTTCTTGCTTTTTGCTGTCTTTCCACCACCAGGGCGGGCCAAAACCCTTCCTGGTTTGTCTGGGAGCTGCCGGGGGGTATTGCCCTGGGTTCCTTGAGGTCCTGAGACCTTTTTTGGGATTGGTAAAACAACTGAGGGAAGGGTCCAGGGGATGGTTTTCCGTTCCCACCTACGGGCAAAGCACCCCTTGTAACTCACAAGAAATATGCCTTTCCACATTTTTAAACATTGAATTATAATTTCTGTTTGGTTTATGCTCCCCGGACTTTAAGGGGAATATAAATAACTCCATGAGGGCCTACCCCACGTTTTGTCAAAGACCTCGTTGGACCCTATACCCTCCCCTAAAGACGTAGTACCTTTTGCAACACCCTTCAACAGAAGGACCCCCCAATTCGCACCCCAAAAACCAACGAACTCAAAAATGTGACGGGGATCCTCCACATGTGTGGCCCAAGACCACGACTTAACAAATCCACCGGATTGTTTGCCACCAACCCTCCCTGCGTATGCCTAAACTAAGTTTAAAAATAATATAGATGACCAAAAAGGAAGATGAAGGCATGCAGGCTCAACACGCACCACCCACATAAAGATTACAACACGCTGCAGACCCCAACCCCCACTCCAATTTTTGCCAAAAGAGAGAGAAACTCCAGAGGTAACACCACCAAATTGTCACCACAACAACATGAAACCACTCACAACCCACTTTATTAGCTATTATATTTTCCTGTGGGATCATCATGATGTTAAACTTCACCCAAGGGAGATAGCCAGTATTTTCCAGGGGGGACAATCCAAGTGGTATGGGGGGCCATTAGACCAATGGGGGCCCCATTTCCCCATGGGATGCTGGCGTTTTGGATCCACTATTGGCCCCACCCACTTTCTGGAGGTGGCCTGTTGGCCACGTTCCTCGTGGAGGGCTCCCTGTGGCTGTGGGTGTTGGTAATGCTACCCCCATTATAAACCAACGGGGGTTAGCATACCCAGGGTAAGCTGCCTGGCTCCCCTTCCCCCAACCACACCTTCTGGAGAGAGGACTGAGTTCCCTCCGATAGAGCGTGTCTAGGGGCGGCACCCTCCCTGCCATCATTAACCCAGGGGGAATCCGGCTGCGAAGGGTGGGTGGACGGAGGGATGGAGGGTAGGGCGGGGCGGGGGGGAGCCATATGACCGACCAGGGCTGTTCTTTATTGTGATATTTCTCTTCAGTGACTTTTAAGGTAGTTCACCATATGGGGTTTAAAAGGATATAATTTAGTCTTTACTCAGATCTGAAACAAATACAC
>JAJQQW010000459.1:12500-27500 GCA_025583905.1 Ia io | reverse complement strand
GGGGGGGGGGGGGGGGGGGGGGGGGGGGGGGGGGGGGGGGGGGGGGGGGGGGGGGGGGGGGGGGGGGGGGGGGGGGGGGGGGGGGGGGGGGGGGGGGGGGGGGGGGGGGGGGGGGGGGGGGGGGGGGGGGGGGGGGGGGGGGGGGGGGGGGGGGGGGGGGGGGGGGGGGGGGGGGGGGGGGGGGGGGGGGGGGGGGGGGGGGGGGGGGGGGGGGGGGGGGGGGGGGGGGGGGGGGGGGGGGGGGGGGGGGGGGGGGGGGGGGGGGGGGGGGGGGGGGGGGGGGGGGGGGGGGGGGGGGGGGGGGGGGGGGGGGGGGGGGGGGGGGGGGGGGGGGGGGGGGGGGGGGGGGGGGGGGGGGGGGGGGGGGGGGGGGGGGGGGGGGGGGGGGGGGGGGGGGGGGGGGGGGGGGGGGGGGGGGGGGGGGGGGGGGGGGGGGGGGGGGGGGGGGGGGGGGGGGGGGGGGGGGGGGGGGGGGGGGGGGGGGGGGGGGGGGGGGGGGGGGGGGGGGGGGGGGGGGGGGGGGGGGGGGGGGGGGGGGGGGGGGGGGGGGGGGGGGGGGGGGGGGGGGGGGGGGGGGGGGGGGGGGGGGGGGGGGGGGGGGGGGGGGGGGGGGGGGGGGGGGGGGGGGGGGGGGGGGGGGGGGGGGGGGGGGGGGGGGGGGGGGGGGGGGGGGGGGGGGGGGGGGGGGGGGGGGGGGGGGGGGGGGGGGGGGGGGGGGGGGGGGGGGGGGGGGGGGGGGGGGGGGGGGGGGGGGGGGGGGGGGGGGGGGGGGGGGGGGGGGGGGGGGGGGGGGGGGGGGGGGGGGGGGGGGGGGGGGGGGGGGGGGGGGGGGGGGGGGGGGGGGGGGGGGGGGGGGGGGGGGGGGGGGGGGGGGGGGGGGGGGGGGGGGGGGGGGGGGGGGGGGGGGGGGGGGGGGGGGGGGGGGGGGGGGGGGGGGGGGGGGGGGGGGGGGGGGGGGGGGGGGGGGGGGGGGGGGGGGGGGGGGGGGGGGGGGGGGGGGGGGGGGGGGGGGGGGGGGGGGGGGGGGGGGGGGGGGGGGGGGGGGGGGGGGGGGGGGGGGGGGGGGGGGGGGGGGGGGGGGGGGGGGGGGGGGGGGGGGGGGGGGGGGGGGGGGGGGGGGGGGGGGGGGGGGGGGGGGGGGGGGGGGGGGGGGGGGGGGGGGGGGGGGGGGGGGGGGGGGGGGGGGGGGGGGGGGGGGGGGGGGGGGGGGGGGGGGGGGGGGGGGGGGGGGGGGGGGGGGGGGGGGGGGGGGGGGGGGGGGGGGGGGGGGGGGGGGGGGGGGGGGGGGGGGGGGGGGGGGGGGGGGGGGGGGGGGGGGGGGGGGGGGGGGGGGGGGGGGGGGGGGGGGGGGGGGGGGGGGGGGGGGGGGGGGGGGGGGGGGGGGGGGGGGGGGGGGGGGGGGGGGGGGGGGGGGGGGGGGGGGGGGGGGGGGGGGGGGGGGGGGGGGGGGGGGGGGGGGGGGGGGGGGGGGGGGGGGGGGGGGGGGGGGGGGGGGGGGGGGGGGGGGGGGGGGGGGGGGGGGGGGGGGGGGGGGGGGGGGGGGGGGGGGGGGGGGGGGGGGGGGGGGGGGGGGGGGGGGGGGGGGGGGGGGGGGGGGGGGGGGGGGGGGGGGGGGGGGGGGGGGGGGGGGGGGGGGGGGGGGGGGGGGGGGGGGGGGGGGGGGGGGGGGGGGGGGGGGGGGGGGGGGGGGGGGGGGGGGGGGGGGGGGGGGGGGGGGGGGGGGGGGGGGGGGGGGGGGGGGGGGGGGGGGGGGGGGGGGGGGGGGGGGGGGGGGGGGGGGGGGGGGGGGGGGGGGGGGGGGGGGGGGGGGGGGGGGGGGGGGGGGGGGGGGGGGGGGGGGGGGGGGGGGGGGGGGGGGGGGGGGGGGGGGGGGGGGGGGGGGGGGGGGGGGGGGGGGGGGGGGGGGGGGGGGGGGGGGGGGGGGGGGGGGGGGGGGGGGGGGGGGGGGGGGGGGGGGGGGGGGGGGGGGGGGGGGGGGGGGGGGGGGGGGGGGGGGGGGGGGGGGGGGGGGGGGGGGGGGGGGGGGGGGGGGGGGGGGGGGGGGGGGGGGGGGGGGGGGGGGGGGGGGGGGGGGGGGGGGGGGGGGGGGGGGGGGGGGGGGGGGGGGGGGGGGGGGGGGGGGGGGGGGGGGGGGGGGGGGGGGGGGGGGGGGGGGGGGGGGGGGGGGGGGGGGGGGGGGGGGGGGGGGGGGGGGGGGGGGGGGGGGGGGGGGGGGGGGGGGGGGGGGGGGGGGGGGGGGGGGGGGGGGGGGGGGGGGGGGGGGGGGGGGGGGGGGGGGGGGGGGGGGGGGGGGGGGGGGGGGGGGGGGGGGGGGGGGGGGGGGGGGGGGGGGGGGGGGGGGGGGGGGGGGGGGGGGGGGGGGGGGGGGGGGGGGGGGGGGGGGGGGGGGGGGGGGGGGGGGGGGGGGGGGGGGGGGGGGGGGGGGGGGGGGGGGGGGGGGGGGGGGGGGGGGGGGGGGGGGGGGGGGGGGGGGGGGGGGGGGGGGGGGGGGGGGGGGGGGGGGGGGGGGGGGGGGGGGGGGGGGGGGGGGGGGGGGGGGGGGGGGGGGGGGGGGGGGGGGGGGGGGGGGGGGGGGGGGGGGGGGGGGGGGGGGGGGGGGGGGGGGGGGGGGGGGGGGGGGGGGGGGGGGGGGGGGGGGGGGGGGGGGGGGGGGGGGGGGGGGGGGGGGGGGGGGGGGGGGGGGGGGGGGGGGGGGGGGGGGGGGGGGGGGGGGGGGGGGGGGGGGGGGGGGGGGGGGGGGGGGGGGGGGGGGGGGGGGGGGGGGGGGGGGGGGGGGGGGGGGGGGGGGGGGGGGGGGGGGGGGGGGGGGGGGGGGGGGGGGGGGGGGGGGGGGGGGGGGGGGGGGGGGGGGGGGGGGGGGGGGGGGGGGGGGGGGGGGGGGGGGGGGGGGGGGGGGGGGGGGGGGGGGGGGGGGGGGGGGGGGGGGGGGGGGGGGGGGGGGGGGGGGGGGGGGGGGGGGGGGGGGGGGGGGGGGGGGGGGGGGGGGGGGGGGGGGGGGGGGGGGGGGGGGGGGGGGGGGGGGGGGGGGGGGGGGGGGGGGGGGGGGGGGGGGGGGGGGGGGGGGGGGGGGGGGGGGGGGGGGGGGGGGGGGGGGGGGGGGGGGGGGGGGGGGGGGGGGGGGGGGGGGGGGGGGGGGGGGGGGGGGGGGGGGGGGGGGGGGGGGGGGGGGGGGGGGGGGGGGGGGGGGGGGGGGGGGGGGGGGGGGGGGGGGGGGGGGGGGGGGGGGGGGGGGGGGGGGGGGGGGGGGGGGGGGGGGGGGGGGGGGGGGGGGGGGGGGGGGGGGGGGGGGGGGGGGGGGGGGGGGGGGGGGGGGGGGGGGGGGGGGGGGGGGGGGGGGGGGGGGGGGGGGGGGGGGGGGGGGGGGGGGGGGGGGGGGGGGGGGGGGGGGGGGGGGGGGGGGGGGGGGGGGGGGGGGGGGGGGGGGGGGGGGGGGGGGGGGGGGGGGGGGGGGGGGGGGGGGGGGGGGGGGGGGGGGGGGGGGGGGGGGGGGGGGGGGGGGGGGGGGGGGGGGGGGGGGGGGGGGGGGGGGGGGGGGGGGGGGGGGGGGGGGGGGGGGGGGGGGGGGGGGGGGGGGGGGGGGGGGGGGGGGGGGGGGGGGGGGGGGGGGGGGGGGGGGGGGGGGGGGGGGGGGGGGGGGGGGGGGGGGGGGGGGGGGGGGGGGGGGGGGGGGGGGGGGGGGGGGGGGGGGGGGGGGGGGGGGGGGGGGGGGGGGGGGGGGGGGGGGGGGGGGGGGGGGGGGGGGGGGGGGGGGGGGGGGGGGGGGGGGGGGGGGGGGGGGGGGGGGGGGGGGGGGGGGGGGGGGGGGGGGGGGGGGGGGGGGGGGGGGGGGGGGGGGGGGGGGGGGGGGGGGGGGGGGGGGGGGGGGGGGGGGGGGGGGGGGGGGGGGGGGGGGGGGGGGGGGGGGGGGGGGGGGGGGGGGGGGGGGGGGGGGGGGGGGGGGGGGGGGGGGGGGGGGGGGGGGGGGGGGGGGGGGGGGGGGGGGGGGGGGGGGGGGGGGGGGGGGGGGGGGGGGGGGGGGGGGGGGGGGGGGGGGGGGGGGGGGGGGGGGGGGGGGGGGGGGGGGGGGGGGGGGGGGGGGGGGGGGGGGGGGGGGGGGGGGGGGGGGGGGGGGGGGGGGGGGGGGGGGGGGGGGGGGGGGGGGGGGGGGGGGGGGGGGGGGGGGGGGGGGGGGGGGGGGGGGGGGGGGGGGGGGGGGGGGGGGGGGGGGGGGGGGGGGGGGGGGGGGGGGGGGGGGGGGGGGGGGGGGGGGGGGGGGGGGGGGGGGGGGGGGGGGGGGGGGGGGGGGGGGGGGGGGGGGGGGGGGGGGGGGGGGGGGGGGGGGGGGGGGGGGGGGGGGGGGGGGGGGGGGGGGGGGGGGGGGGGGGGGGGGGGGGGGGGGGGGGGGGGGGGGGGGGGGGGGGGGGGGGGGGGGGGGGGGGGGGGGGGGGGGGGGGGGGGGGGGGGGGGGGGGGGGGGGGGGGGGGGGGGGGGGGGGGGGGGGGGGGGGGGGGGGGGGGGGGGGGGGGGGGGGGGGGGGGGGGGGGGGGGGGGGGGGGGGGGGGGGGGGGGGGGGGGGGGGGGGGGGGGGGGGGGGGGGGGGGGGGGGGGGGGGGGGGGGGGGGGGGGGGGGGGGGGGGGGGGGGGGGGGGGGGGGGGGGGGGGGGGGGGGGGGGGGGGGGGGGGGGGGGGGGGGGGGGGGGGGGGGGGGGGGGGGGGGGGGGGGGGGGGGGGGGGGGGGGGGGGGGGGGGGGGGGGGGGGGGGGGGGGGGGGGGGGGGGGGGGGGGGGGGGGGGGGGGGGGGGGGGGGGGGGGGGGGGGGGGGGGGGGGGGGGGGGGGGGGGGGGGGGGGGGGGGGGGGGGGGGGGGGGGGGGGGGGGGGGGGGGGGGGGGGGGGGGGGGGGGGGGGGGGGGGGGGGGGGGGGGGGGGGGGGGGGGGGGGGGGGGGGGGGGGGGGGGGGGGGGGGGGGGGGGGGGGGGGGGGGGGGGGGGGGGGGGGGGGGGGGGGGGGGGGGGGGGGGGGGGGGGGGGGGGGGGGGGGGGGGGGGGGGGGGGGGGGGGGGGGGGGGGGGGGGGGGGGGGGGGGGGGGGGGGGGGGGGGGGGGGGGGGGGGGGGGGGGGGGGGGGGGGGGGGGGGGGGGGGGGGGGGGGGGGGGGGGGGGGGGGGGGGGGGGGGGGGGGGGGGGGGGGGGGGGGGGGGGGGGGGGGGGGGGGGGGGGGGGGGGGGGGGGGGGGGGGGGGGGGGGGGGGGGGGGGGGGGGGGGGGGGGGGGGGGGGGGGGGGGGGGGGGGGGGGGGGGGGGGGGGGGGGGGGGGGGGGGGGGGGGGGGGGGGGGGGGGGGGGGGGGGGGGGGGGGGGGGGGGGGGGGGGGGGGGGGGGGGGGGGGGGGGGGGGGGGGGGGGGGGGGGGGGGGGGGGGGGGGGGGGGGGGGGGGGGGGGGGGGGGGGGGGGGGGGGGGGGGGGGGGGGGGGGGGGGGGGGGGGGGGGGGGGGGGGGGGGGGGGGGGGGGGGGGGGGGGGGGGGGGGGGGGGGGGGGGGGGGGGGGGGGGGGGGGGGGGGGGGGGGGGGGGGGGGGGGGGGGGGGGGGGGGGGGGGGGGGGGGGGGGGGGGGGGGGGGGGGGGGGGGGGGGGGGGGGGGGGGGGGGGGGGGGGGGGGGGGGGGGGGGGGGGGGGGGGGGGGGGGGGGGGGGGGGGGGGGGGGGGGGGGGGGGGGGGGGGGGGGGGGGGGGGGGGGGGGGGGGGGGGGGGGGGGGGGGGGGGGGGGGGGGGGGGGGGGGGGGGGGGGGGGGGGGGGGGGGGGGGGGGGGGGGGGGGGGGGGGGGGGGGGGGGGGGGGGGGGGGGGGGGGGGGGGGGGGGGGGGGGGGGGGGGGGGGGGGGGGGGGGGGGGGGGGGGGGGGGGGGGGGGGGGGGGGGGGGGGGGGGGGGGGGGGGGGGGGGGGGGGGGGGGGGGGGGGGGGGGGGGGGGGGGGGGGGGGGGGGGGGGGGGGGGGGGGGGGGGGGGGGGGGGGGGGGGGGGGGGGGGGGGGGGGGGGGGGGGGGGGGGGGGGGGGGGGGGGGGGGGGGGGGGGGGGGGGGGGGGGGGGGGGGGGGGGGGGGGGGGGGGGGGGGGGGGGGGGGGGGGGGGGGGGGGGGGGGGGGGGGGGGGGGGGGGGGGGGGGGGGGGGGGGGGGGGGGGGGGGGGGGGGGGGGGGGGGGGGGGGGGGGGGGGGGGGGGGGGGGGGGGGGGGGGGGGGGGGGGGGGGGGGGGGGGGGGGGGGGGGGGGGGGGGGGGGGGGGGGGGGGGGGGGGGGGGGGGGGGGGGGGGGGGGGGGGGGGGGGGGGGGGGGGGGGGGGGGGGGGGGGGGGGGGGGGGGGGGGGGGGGGGGGGGGGGGGGGGGGGGGGGGGGGGGGGGGGGGGGGGGGGGGGGGGGGGGGGGGGGGGGGGGGGGGGGGGGGGGGGGGGGGGGGGGGGGGGGGGGGGGGGGGGGGGGGGGGGGGGGGGGGGGGGGGGGGGGGGGGGGGGGGGGGGGGGGGGGGGGGGGGGGGGGGGGGGGGGGGGGGGGGGGGGGGGGGGGGGGGGGGGGGGGGGGGGGGGGGGGGGGGGGGGGGGGGGGGGGGGGGGGGGGGGGGGGGGGGGGGGGGGGGGGGGGGGGGGGGGGGGGGGGGGGGGGGGGGGGGGGGGGGGGGGGGGGGGGGGGGGGGGGGGGGGGGGGGGGGGGGGGGGGGGGGGGGGGGGGGGGGGGGGGGGGGGGGGGGGGGGGGGGGGGGGGGGGGGGGGGGGGGGGGGGGGGGGGGGGGGGGGGGGGGGGGGGGGGGGGGGGGGGGGGGGGGGGGGGGGGGGGGGGGGGGGGGGGGGGGGGGGGGGGGGGGGGGGGGGGGGGGGGGGGGGGGGGGGGGGGGGGGGGGGGGGGGGGGGGGGGGGGGGGGGGGGGGGGGGGGGGGGGGGGGGGGGGGGGGGGGGGGGGGGGGGGGGGGGGGGGGGGGGGGGGGGGGGGGGGGGGGGGGGGGGGGGGGGGGGGGGGGGGGGGGGGGGGGGGGGGGGGGGGGGGGGGGGGGGGGGGGGGGGGGGGGGGGGGGGGGGGGGGGGGGGGGGGGGGGGGGGGGGGGGGGGGGGGGGGGGGGGGGGGGGGGGGGGGGGGGGGGGGGGGGGGGGGGGGGGGGGGGGGGGGGGGGGGGGGGGGGGGGGGGGGGGGGGGGGGGGGGGGGGGGGGGGGGGGGGGGGGGGGGGGGGGGGGGGGGGGGGGGGGGGGGGGGGGGGGGGGGGGGGGGGGGGGGGGGGGGGGGGGGGGGGGGGGGGGGGGGGGGGGGGGGGGGGGGGGGGGGGGGGGGGGGGGGGGGGGGGGGGGGGGGGGGGGGGGGGGGGGGGGGGGGGGGGGGGGGGGGGGGGGGGGGGGGGGGGGGGGGGGGGGGGGGGGGGGGGGGGGGGGGGGGGGGGGGGGGGGGGGGGGGGGGGGGGGGGGGGGGGGGGGGGGGGGGGGGGGGGGGGGGGGGGGGGGGGGGGGGGGGGGGGGGGGGGGGGGGGGGGGGGGGGGGGGGGGGGGGGGGGGGGGGGGGGGGGGGGGGGGGGGGGGGGGGGGGGGGGGGGGGGGGGGGGGGGGGGGGGGGGGGGGGGGGGGGGGGGGGGGGGGGGGGGGGGGGGGGGGGGGGGGGGGGGGGGGGGGGGGGGGGGGGGGGGGGGGGGGGGGGGGGGGGGGGGGGGGGGGGGGGGGGGGGGGGGGGGGGGGGGGGGGGGGGGGGGGGGGGGGGGGGGGGGGGGGGGGGGGGGGGGGGGGGGGGGGGGGGGGGGGGGGGGGGGGGGGGGGGGGGGGGGGGGGGGGGGGGGGGGGGGGGGGGGGGGGGGGGGGGGGGGGGGGGGGGGGGGGGGGGGGGGGGGGGGGGGGGGGGGGGGGGGGGGGGGGGGGGGGGGGGGGGGGGGGGGGGGGGGGGGGGGGGGGGGGGGGGGGGGGGGGGGGGGGGGGGGGGGGGGGGGGGGGGGGGGGGGGGGGGGGGGGGGGGGGGGGGGGGGGGGGGGGGGGGGGGGGGGGGGGGGGGGGGGGGGGGGGGGGGGGGGGGGGGGGGGGGGGGGGGGGGGGGGGGGGGGGGGGGGGGGGGGGGGGGGGGGGGGGGGGGGGGGGGGGGGGGGGGGGGGGGGGGGGGGGGGGGGGGGGGGGGGGGGGGGGGGGGGGGGGGGGGGGGGGGGGGGGGGGGGGGGGGGGGGGGGGGGGGGGGGGGGGGGGGGGGGGGGGGGGGGGGGGGGGGGGGGGGGGGGGGGGGGGGGGGGGGGGGGGGGGGGGGGGGGGGGGGGGGGGGGGGGGGGGGGGGGGGGGGGGGGGGGGGGGGGGGGGGGGGGGGGGGGGGGGGGGGGGGGGGGGGGGGGGGGGGGGGGGGGGGGGGGGGGGGGGGGGGGGGGGGGGGGGGGGGGGGGGGGGGGGGGGGGGGGGGGGGGGGGGGGGGGGGGGGGGGGGGGGGGGGGGGGGGGGGGGGGGGGGGGGGGGGGGGGGGGGGGGGGGGGGGGGGGGGGGGGGGGGGGGGGGGGGGGGGGGGGGGGGGGGGGGGGGGGGGGGGGGGGGGGGGGGGGGGGGGGGGGGGGGGGGGGGGGGGGGGGGGGGGGGGGGGGGGGGGGGGGGGGGGGGGGGGGGGGGGGGGGGGGGGGGGGGGGGGGGGGGGGGGGGGGGGGGGGGGGGGGGGGGGGGGGGGGGGGGGGGGGGGGGGGGGGGGGGGGGGGGGGGGGGGGGGGGGGGGGGGGGGGGGGGGGGGGGGGGGGGGGGGGGGGGGGGGGGGGGGGGGGGGGGGGGGGGGGGGGGGGGGGGGGGGGGGGGGGGGGGGGGGGGGGGGGGGGGGGGGGGGGGGGGGGGGGGGGGGGGGGGGGGGGGGGGGGGGGGGGGGGGGGGGGGGGGGGGGGGGGGGGGGGGGGGGGGGGGGGGGGGGGGGGGGGGGGGGGGGGGGGGGGGGGGGGGGGGGGGGGGGGGGGGGGGGGGGGGGGGGGGGGGGGGGGGGGGGGGGGGGGGGGGGGGGGGGGGGGGGGGGGGGGGGGGGGGGGGGGGGGGGGGGGGGGGGGGGGGGGGGGGGGGGGGGGGGGGGGGGGGGGGGGGGGGGGGGGGGGGGGGGGGGGGGGGGGGGGGGGGGGGGGGGGGGGGGGGGGGGGGGGGGGGGGGGGGGGGGGGGGGGGGGGGGGGGGGGGGGGGGGGGGGGGGGGGGGGGGGGGGGGGGGGGGGGGGGGGGGGGGGGGGGGGGGGGGGGGGGGGGGGGGGGGGGGGGGGGGGGGGGGGGGGGGGGGGGGGGGGGGGGGGGGGGGGGGGGGGGGGGGGGGGGGGGGGGGGGGGGGGGGGGGGGGGGGGGGGGGGGGGGGGGGGGGGGGGGGGGGGGGGGGGGGGGGGGGGGGGGGGGGGGGGGGGGGGGGGGGGGGGGGGGGGGGGGGGGGGGGGGGGGGGGGGGGGGGGGGGGGGGGGGGGGGGGGGGGGGGGGGGGGGGGGGGGGGGGGGGGGGGGGGGGGGGGGGGGGGGGGGGGGGGGGGGGGGGGGGGGGGGGGGGGGGGGGGGGGGGGGGGGGGGGGGGGGGGGGGGGGGGGGGGGGGGGGGGGGGGGGGGGGGGGGGGGGGGGGGGGGGGGGGGGGGGGGGGGGGGGGGGGGGGGGGGGGGGGGGGGGGGGGGGGGGGGGGGGGGGGGGGGGGGGGGGGGGGGGGGGGGGGGGGGGGGGGGGGGGGGGGGGGGGGGGGGGGGGGGGGGGGGGGGGGGGGGGGGGGGGGGGGGGGGGGGGGGGGGGGGGGGGGGGGGGGGGGGGGGGGGGGGGGGGGGGGGGGGGGGGGGGGGGGGGGGGGGGGGGGGGGGGGGGGGGGGGGGGGGGGGGGGGGGGGGGGGGGGGGGGGGGGGGGGGGGGGGGGGGGGGGGGGGGGGGGGGGGGGGGGGGGGGGGGGGGGGGGGGGGGGGGGGGGGGGGGGGGGGGGGGGGGGGGGGGGGGGGGGGGGGGGGGGGGGGGGGGGGGGGGGGGGGGGGGGGGGGGGGGGGGGGGGGGGGGGGGGGGGGGGGGGGGGGGGGGGGGGGGGGGGGGGGGGGGGGGGGGGGGGGGGGGGGGGGGGGGGGGGGGGGGGGGGGGGGGGGGGGGGGGGGGGGGGGGGGGGGGGGGGGGGGGGGGGGGGGGGGGGGGGGGGGGGGGGGGGGGGGGGGGGGGGGGGGGGGGGGGGGGGGGGGGGGGGGGGGGGGGGGGGGGGGGGGGGGGGGGGGGGGGGGGGGGGGGGGGGGGGGGGGGGGGGGGGGGGGGGGGGGGGGGGGGGGGGGGGGGGGGGGGGGGGGGGGGGGGGGGGGGGGGGGGGGGGGGGGGGGGGGGGGGGGGGGGGGGGGGGGGGGGGGGGGGGGGGGGGGGGGGGGGGGGGGGGGGGGGGGGGGGGGGGGGGGGGGGGGGGGGGGGGGGGGGGGGGGGGGGGGGGGGGGGGGGGGGGGGGGGGGGGGGGGGGGGGGGGGGGGGGGGGGGGGGGGGGGGGGGGGGGGGGGGGGGGGGGGGGGGGGGGGGGGGGGGGGGGGGGGGGGGGGGGGGGGGGGGGGGGGGGGGGGGGGGGGGGGGGGGGGGGGGGGGGGGGGGGGGGGGGGGGGGGGGGGGGGGGGGGGGGGGGGGGGGGGGGGGGGGGGGGGGGGGGGGGGGGGGGGGGGGGGGGGGGGGGGGGGGGGGGGGGGGGGGGGGGGGGGGGGGGGGGGGGGGGGGGGGGGGGGGGGGGGGGGGGGGGGGGGGGGGGGGGGGGGGGGGGGGGGGGGGGGGGGGGGGGGGGGGGGGGGGGGGGGGGGGGGGGGGGGGGGGGGGGGGGGGGGGGGGGGGGGGGGGGGGGGGGGGGGGGGGGGGGGGGGGGGGGGGGGGGGGGGGGGGGGGGGGGGGGGGGGGGGGGGGGGGGGGGGGGGGGGGGGGGGGGGGGGGGGGGGGGGGGGGGGGGGGGGGGGGGGGGGGGGGGGGGGGGGGGGGGGGGGGGGGGGGGGGGGGGGGGGGGGGGGGGGGGGGGGGGGGGGGGGGGGGGGGGGGGGGGGGGGGGGGGGGGGGGGGGGGGGGGGGGGGGGGGGGGGGGGGGGGGGGGGGGGGGGGGGGGGGGGGGGGGGGGGGGGGGGGGGGGGGGGGGGGGGGGGGGGGGGGGGGGGGGGGGGGGGGGGGGGGGGGGGGGGGGGGGGGGGGGGGGGGGGGGGGGGGGGGGGGGGGGGGGGGGGGGGGGGGGGGGGGGGGGGGGGGGGGGGGGGGGGGGGGGGGGGGGGGGGGGGGGGGGGGGGGGGGGGGGGGGGGGGGGGGGGGGGGGGGGGGGGGGGGGGGGGGGGGGGGGGGGGGGGGGGGGGGGGGGGGGGGGGGGGGGGGGGGGGGGGGGGGGGGGGGGGGGGGGGGGGGGGGGGGGGGGGGGGGGGGGGGGGGGGGGGGGGGGGGGGGGGGGGGGGGGGGGGGGGGGGGGGGGGGGGGGGGGGGGGGGGGGGGGGGGGGGGGGGGGGGGGGGGGGGGGGGGGGGGGGGGGGGGGGGGGGGGGGGGGGGGGGGGGGGGGGGGGGGGGGGGGGGGGGGGGGGGGGGGGGGGGGGGGGGGGGGGGGGGGGGGGGGGGGGGGGGGGGGGGGGGGGGGGGGGGGGGGGGGGGGGGGGGGGGGGGGGGGGGGGGGGGGGGGGGGGGGGGGGGGGGGGGGGGGGGGGGGGGGGGGGGGGGGGGGGGGGGGGGGGGGGGGGGGGGGGGGGGGGGGGGGGGGGGGGGGGGGGGGGGGGGGGGGGGGGGGGGGGGGGGGGGGGGGGGGGGGGGGGGGGGGGGGGGGGGGGGGGGGGGGGGGGGGGGGGGGGGGGGGGGGGGGGGGGGGGGGGGGGGGGGGGGGGGGGGGGGGGGGGGGGGGGGGGGGGGGGGGGGGGGGGGGGGGGGGGGGGGGGGGGGGGGGGGGGGGGGGGGGGGGGGGGGGGGGGGGGGGGGGGGGGGGGGGGGGGGGGGGGGGGGGGGGGGGGGGGGGGGGGGGGGGGGGGGGGGGGGGGGGGGGGGGGGGGGGGGGGGGGGGGGGGGGGGGGGGGGGGGGGGGGGGGGGGGGGGGGGGGGGGGGGGGGGGGGGGGGGGGGGGGGGGGGGGGGGGGGGGGGGGGGGGGGGGGGGGGGGGGGGGGGGGGGGGGGGGGGGGGGGGGGGGGGGGGGGGGGGGGGGGGGGGGGGGGGGGGGGGGGGGGGGGGGGGGGGGGGGGGGGGGGGGGGGGGGGGGGGGGGGGGGGGGGGGGGGGGGGGGGGGGGGGGGGGGGTTTGGGGGGGGGGGGGGGGGGGGGGGGGGGGGGGGGGGGGGGGGGGGGGGGGGGGGGGGGGGGGGGGGGGGGGGGGGGGGGGGGGGGGGGGGGGGGGGGGGGGGGGGGGGGGGGGGGGGGGGGGGGGGGGGGGGGGGGGGGGGGGGGGGGGGGGGGGGGGGGGGGGGGGGGGGGGGGGGGGGGGGGGGGGGGGGGGGGGGGGGGGGGGGGGGGGGGGGGGGGGGGGGGGGGGGGGGGGGGGGGGGGGGGGGGGGGGGGGGGGGGGGGGGGGGGGGGGGGGGGGGGGGGGGGGGGGGGGGGGGGGGGGGGGGGGGGGGGGGGGGGGGGGGGGGGGGGGGGGGGGGGGGGGGGGGGGGGGGGGGGGGGGGGGGGGGGGGGGGGGGGGGGGGGGGGGGGGGGGGGGGGGGGGGGGGGGGGGGGGGGGGGGGGGGGGGGGGGGGGGGGGGGGGGGGGGGGGGGGGGGGGGGGGGGGGGGGGGGGGGGGGGGGGGGGGGGGGGGGGGGGGGGGGGGGGGGGGGGGGGGGGGGGGGGGGGGGGGGGGGGGGGGGGGGGGGGGGGGGGGGGGGGGGGGGGGGGGGGGGGGGGGGGGGGGGGGGGGGGGGGGGGGGGGGGGGGGGGGGGGGGGGGGGGGGGGGGGGGGGGGGGGGGGGGGGGGGGGGGGGGGGGGGGGGGGGGGGGGGGGGGGGGGGGGGGGGGGGGGGGGGGGGGGGGGGGGGGGGGGGGGGGGGGGGGGGGGGGGGGGGGGGGGGGGGGGGGGGGGGGGGGGGGGGGGGGGGGGGGGGGGGGGGGGGGGGGGGGGGGGGGGGGGGGGGGGGGGGGGGGGGGGGGGGGGGGGGGGGGGGGGGGGGGGGGGGGGGGGGGGGGGGGGGGGGGGGGGGGGGGGGGGGGGGGGGGGGGGGGGGGGGGGGGGGGGGGGGGGGGGGGGGGGGGGGGGGGGGGGGGGGGGGGGGGGGGGGGGGGGGGGGGGGGGGGGGGGGGGGGGGGGGGGGGGGGGGGGGGGGGGGGGGGGGGGGGGGGGGGGGGGGGGGGGGGGGGGGGGGGGGGGGGGGGGGGGGGGGGGGGGGGGGGGGGGGGGGGGGGGGGGGGGGGGGGGGGGGGGGGGGGGGGGGGGGGGGGGGGGGGGGGGGGGGGGGGGGGGGGGGGGGGGGGGGGGGGGGGGGGGGGGGGGGGGGGGGGGGGGGGGGGGGGGGGGGGGGGGGGGGGGGGGGGGGGGGGGGGGGGGGGGGGGGGGGGGGGGGGGGGGGGGGGGGGGGGGGGGGGGGGGGGGGGGGGGGGGGGGGGGGGGGGGGGGGGGGGGGGGGGGGGGGGGGGGGGGGGGGGGGGGGGGGGGGGGGGGGGGGGGGGGGGGGGGGGGGGGGGGGGGGGGGGGGGGGGGGGGGGGGGGGGGGGGGGGGGGGGGGGGGGGGGGGGGGGGGGGGGGGGGGGGGGGGGGGGGGGGGGGGGGGGGGGGGGGGGGGGGGGGGGGGGGGGGGGGGGGGGGGGGGGGGGGGGGGGGGGGGGGGGGGGGGGGGGGGGGGGGGGGGGGGGGGGGGGGGGGGGGGGGGGGGGGGGGGGGGGGGGGGGGGGGGGGGGGGGGGGGGGG
This sequence comes from Ia io, assembly GCA_025583905.1. Lineage (NCBI taxonomy): Eukaryota > Metazoa > Chordata > Mammalia > Chiroptera > Vespertilionidae > Ia > Ia io. The sequence goes on along the minus strand of JAJQQW010000459.1, from coordinate 13,760 downwards.
GGGGGGGGGGGGGGGGGGGGGGGGGGGGGGGGGGGGGGGGGGGGGGGGGGGGGGGGGGGGGGGGGGGGGGGGGGGGGGGGGGGGGGGGGGGGGGGGGGGGGGGGGGGGGGGGGGGGGGGGGGGGGGGGGGGGGGGGGGGGGGGGGGGGGGGGGGGGGGGGGGGGGGGGGGGGGGGGGGGGGGGGGGGGGGGGGGGGGGGGGGGGGGGGGGGGGGGGGGGGGGGGGGGGGGGGGGGGGGGGGGGGGGGGGGGGGGGGGGGGGGGGGGGGGGGGGGGGGGGGGGGGGGGGGGGGGGGGGGGGGGGGGGGGGGGGGGGGGGGGGGGGGGGGGGGGGGGGGGGGGGGGGGGGGGGGGGGGGGGGGGGGGGGGGGGGGGGGGGGGGGGGGGGGGGGGGGGGGGGGGGGGGGGGGGGGGGGGGGGGGGGGGGGGGGGGGGGGGGGGGGGGGGGGGGGGGGGGGGGGGGGGGGGGGGGGGGGGGGGGGGGGGGGGGGGGGGGGGGGGGGGGGGGGGGGGGGGGGGGGGGGGGGGGGGGGGGGGGGGGGGGGGGGGGGGGGGGGGGGGGGGGGGGGGGGGGGGGGGGGGGGGGGGGGGGGGGGGGGGGGGGGGGGGGGGGGGGGGGGGGGGGGGGGGGGGGGGGGGGGGGGGGGGGGGGGGGGGGGGGGGGGGGGGGGGGGGGGGGGGGGGGGGGGGGGGGGGGGGGGGGGGGGGGGGGGGGGGGGGGGGGGGGGGGGGGGGGGGGGGGGGGGGGGGGGGGGGGGGGGGGGGGGGGGGGGGGGGGGGGGGGGGGGGGGGGGGGGGGGGGGGGGGGGGGGGGGGGGGGGGGGGGGGGGGGGGGGGGGGGGGGGGGGGGGGGGGGGGGGGGGGGGGGGGGGGGGGGGGGGGGGGGGGGGGGGGGGGGGGGGGGGGGGGGGGGGGGGGGGGGGGGGGGGGGGGGGGGGGGGGGGGGGGGGGGGGGGGGGGGGGGGGGGGGGGGGGGGGGGGGGGGGGGGGGGGGGGGGGGGGGGGGGGGGGGGGGGGGGGGGGGGGGGGGGGGGGGGGGGGGGGGGGGGGGGGGGGGGGGGGGGGGGGGGGGGGGGGGGGGGGGGGGGGGGGGGGGGGGGGGGGGGGGGGGGGGGGGGGGGGGGGGGGGGGGGGGGGGGGGGGGGGGGGGGGGGGGGGGGGGGGGGGGGGGGGGGGGGGGGGGGGGGGGGGGGGGGGGGGGGGGGGGGGGGGGGGGGGGGGGGGGGGGGGGGGGGGGGGGGGGGGGGGGGGGGGGGGGGGG
>JAJQQW010000459.1:5000-7500 GCA_025583905.1 Ia io | reverse complement strand
GGGGGGGGGGGGGGGGGGGGGGGGGGGGGGGGGGGGGGGGGGGGGGGGGGGGGGGGGGGGGGGGGGGGGGGGGGGGGGGGGGGGGGGGGGGGGGGGGGGGGGGGGGGGGGGGGGGGGGGGGGGGGGGGGGGGGGGGGGGGGGGGGGGGGGGGGGGGGGGGGGGGGGGGGGGGGGGGGGGGGGGGGGGGGGGGGGGGGGGGGGGGGGGGGGGGGGGGGGGGGGGGGGGGGGGGGGGGGGGGGGGGGGGGGGGGGGGGGGGGGGGGGGGGGGGGGGGGGGGGGTTGGGGGGGGGGGGGGGGGGGGGGGGGGGGGGGGGGGGGGGGGGGGGGGGGGGGGGGGGGGGGGGGGGGGGGGGGGGGGGGGGGGGGGGGGGGGGGGGGGGGGGGGGGGGGGGGGGGGGGGGGGGGGGGGGGGGGCGGGGGGGGGGGGGGGGGGGGGGGGGGGGGGGGGGGGGGGGGGGGGGGGGGGGGGGGGGGGGGGGGGGGGGGGGGGGGGGGGGGGGGGGGGGGGGGGGGGGGGGGGGGGGGGGGGGGGGGGGGGGGGGGGGGGGGGGGGGGGGGGGGGGGGGGGGGGGGGGGGGGGGGGGGGGGGGGGGGGGGGGGGGGGGGGGGGGGGGGGGGGGGGGGGGGGGGGGGGGGGGGGGGGGGGGGGGGGGGGGGGGGGGGGGGGGGGGGGGGGGGGGGGGGGGGGGGGGGGGGGGGGGGGGGGGGGGGGGGGGGGGGGGGGAGGGGGGGGGGGGGGGGGGGGGGGGGGGGGGGGGGGGGGGGGGGGGGGGGGGGGGGGGGGGGGGGGGGGGGGGGGGGGGGGGGGGGGGGGGGGGGGGGGGGGGGGGGGGGGGGGGGGGGGGGGGGGGGGGGGGGGGGGGGGGGGGGGGGGGGGGGGGGGGGGGGGGGGGGGGGGGGGGGGGGGGGGGGGGGGGGGGGGGGGGGGGGGGGGGGGGGGGGGGGGGGGGGGGGGGGGGGGGGGGGGGGGGGGGGGGGGGGGGGGGGGGGGGGGGGGGGGGGGGGGGGGGGGGGGGGGGGGGGGGGGGGGGGGGGGGGGGGGGGGGGGGGGGGGGGGGGGGGGGGGGGGGGGGGGGGGGGGGGGGGGGGGGGGGGGGGGGGGGGGGGGGGGGGGGGGGGGGGGGGGGGGGGGGGGGGGGGGGGGGGGGGGGGGGGGGGGGGGGGGGGGGGGGGGGGGGGGGGGGGGGGGGGGGGGGGGGGGGGGGGGGGGGGGGGGGGGGGGGGGGGGGGGGGGGGGGGGGGGGGGGGGGGGGGGGGGGGGGGGGGGGGGGGGGGGGGGGGGGGGGGGGGGGGGGGGGGGGGGGGGGGGGGGGGGGGGGGGGGGGGGGGGGGGGGGGGGGGGGGGGGGGGGGGGGGGGGGGGGGGGGGGGGGGGGGGGGGGGGGGGGGGGGGGGGGGGGGGGGGGGGGGGGGGGGGGGGGGGGGGGGGGGGGGGGGGGGGGGGGGGGGGGGGGGGGGGGGGGGGGGGGGGGGGGGGGGGGGGGGGGGGGGGGGGGGGGGGGGGGGGGGGGGGGGGGGGGGGGGGGGGGGGGGGGGGGGGGGGGGGGGGGGGGGGGGGGGGGGGGGGGGGGGGGGGGGGGGGGGGGGGGGGGGGGGGGGGGGGGGGGGGGGGGGGGGGGGGGGGGGGGGGGGGGGGGGGGGGGGGGGGGGGGGGGGGGGGGGGGGGGGGGGGGGGGGGGGGGGGGGGGGGGGGGGGGGGGGGGGGGGGGGGGGGGGGGGGGGGGGGGGGGGGGGGGGGGGGGGGGGGGGGGGGGGGGGGGGGGGGGGGGGGGGGGGGGGGGGGGGGGGGGGGGGGGGGGGGGGGGGGGGGGGGGGGGGGGGGGGGGGGGGGGGGGGGGGGGGGGGGGGGGGGGGGGGGGGGGGGGGGGGGGGGGGGGGGGGGGGGGGGGGGGGGGGGGGGGGGGGGGGGGGGGGGGGGGGGGGGGGGGGGGGGGGGGGGGGGGGGGGGGGGGGGGGGGGGGGGGGGGGGGGGGGGGGGGGGGGGGGGGGGGGGGGGGGGGGGGGGGGGGGGGGGGGGGGGGGGGGGGGGGGGGGGGGGGGGGGGGGGGGGGGGGGGGGGGGGGGGGGGGGGGGGGGGGGGGGGGGGGGGGGGGGGGGGGGGGGGGGGGGGGGGGGGGGGGGGGGGGGGGGGGGGGGGGGGGGGGGGGGGGGGGGGGGGGGGGGGGGGGGGGGGGGGGGGGGGGGGGGGGGGGGGGGGGGGGGGGGGGGGGGGGGGGGGGGGGGGGGGGGGGGGGGGGGGGGGGGGGGGGGGGGGGGGGGGGGGGGGGGGGGGGGGGGGGGGGGGGGGGGGGGGGGGGGGGGGGGGGGGGGGGGGGGGGGGGGGGGGGGGGGGGGGGGGGGGGGGGGGGGGGGGGGGGGGGGGGGGGGGGGGGGGGGGGGGGGGGGGGGGGGGGGGGGGGGGGGGGGGGGGGGGGGGGGGGGGGGGGGGGGGGGGGGGGGGGGGGGGGGGGGGGGGGGGGGGGGGGGGGGGGGGGGGGGGGGGGGGGGGGGGGGGGGGGG
>JAJQQW010001769.1:20000-31965 GCA_025583905.1 Ia io | reverse complement strand
TATTTATTTTTACCTAGTTTTTGCCTCTCCCAGGGGGAAGAGTGAGTTAGGAGGTGGAATAATATGTGACAATGTAGTAATTGCTGATAGTTCTACAGAGAAATTTGGTTCAAAGGATCTGACAATAATGGATAAAATGAGATATTCTTGGATTCTAACTTACTTATTTTATGACCACCCTGGGGGCTCATATATCAATGGATAATGAGAGTTGCCTGGTTTTCTGATTTGACACTCAGCCTTACCCCCTAGATTCTGGGAATATGCCTGGCAACTGGTCACTTATAATACTTTAAATATTATAGTTTAGTAGTTGTTTAATTTGTTCATTTCTAAAAATTTGCTAGGTGAAGTATCTTGATCTTTAGCAATGAATTTGTAACTTGAGATTCCTTGAATTCATAAAAAAGGTTAATGAATTTACATTTTGTTGCTTTTCTGAGTATGTCTTTCTATAAATATTGTTTGTATATTTCAATTTTAATAAAATTAAATTGTGCCTAATTTCTTTGACTTGTACCAGGACTTTCACTAAATTGTTGGCAAAGCTTTGGGACACTTGTAACGTTGCAAAGACTGTTTACCAGGAATTATGATGCTACTAGAAATAGGATGAAGGTCTGTGGGAATTTTTATATCAGAAAGAAGCAGTGTTTATTGCAGTACCTACGGGTAGAAAAAAAAAACTCCTCAATATTTCTAAGAGATATAGAAGGAATATGGCAATTTAGATTCTTAGTCCTTGAAAATATAGACACAAACAGGAATTCTTATTTTATTGAAATTTTTTCTTGGGAAGTTAGTATATTCTACAGCTAAAATCAGAATTCAGTTTCTATGTATGACTGCTATCAGAGGGGAGCGAGGTTTGTGGGTCTGGGTGGCGTGAAAAAGGTCAAGGGATTAACTCGGGAAAGAACCCACAAAAACCTCATAGACACAGATAACAGCATGGTGATTACCAGAGGGGAAGAGGTGGGGGGAGATGGAAAAGGGTTAATAAGGTAAAGGGGGGGATATAATGGTGATGGAAGGGATATTTGGGACTTGGGGTGGTGAATACCAATACATTATATGGATGATGTACAGTTAGTATAGAATTGTATACCTGAAACCTATAGAGTTTGTTAACCAATGTCACCCTAATAAAATTCAATTTAATGAATAAACTAGAGGCCGTGTTGGATAAATTAATGCACTGGAGGGGGGGGTCCATCAGGCCCGGCCTGCCCCTCTCACAGTCTAAGAGCCTCAGGGGCGGGAAGCAACCCGGGTGATCAGGGGAAGGTGACGCCCCCCACACACCTTGCTGATGCCCAGCCAGCAGCGCAAGCCTCAGCCAGCCTGGTCACCTTGAAACCTCGGGCAGCCTGGGCAACTGGGCCAGCTGCCATCCGAGACTTGCTGTGCCTCGGGCCAGCCCTGGGCACTTGGGGGGCTGAGGGGACTGGGGGGACTCCAGAGGCGGCAGGCACGCGGTTTAAGGCCCCTGGTGGGGTGAGGGGACTGGGCGATACACCATCTTGTTGCTGTGGGTGCCACCATCTTTGAGGGCTGGGAATTTAATTTAGCATTTTCCCTCACTATGGTGTCGGGCACCACCATCTTTGAGGGCGGGGCAAGTCAATTAGCATATTCCATCCTTTACGGATGTGGGGTACCACCATTCTTTGCATGGCGTGCGTGTCAATTAGCATATACCCCTCTTGATTAGATTAAGATAAATAAAGTCCAATTCTCTCTCTTAGAACTAGCATTCTCCTCTACATGCATCGTACTCAAGAGAAAGCTTGTTAAAATCAATAAATTTTACTAGAATTAAAGAAGCCTGGTGTGGGGAAGGAACTTAAAAATCAACTAGTTCCAACTCTCCATTTAAGGATTGGAACACCCTTCCCTGCCATAACATTCAGACTCCAGTGATGGGAGGAAACTCATTTTTTCCTGAAGCAGTGAGTGAATTCCTTAATGGAAAGCCTTTAAAAAAATGGTGATATTATTCTCCCCATGTTGAGTGGAAATCTACTTCTCTTTAACTTCTATTTCATAACAGAAAAGTGAAACCACACTTTGTGTGGACTCTTTTTACTTTCACGTTACATTTTTAACTACAAACAAGCATTTGCTGGATTCATTAATTTAGATTTTTATCTGTTTTTTATACATTTGGAGTGTTTGTGTGGGCAAGGTATATGGAGAGCAAGAGGCTTTAGTTTGTGCTCTAATCCAGAATTTCTTGAAATCTTCACCAACAGTTATTGGGTATTCATTGTGGAGCTGTTAAACAAGGGTTATTTCCATCTGTTACTGTTTTTGTGTACTTTGCCTCAAACAGCCTCATGAGGTGGCCACTGGGGCGTCGTACTGCCTCAAAAAAAAAGGTGATTAGCCTGACCTTTTTATTTAATTCTAGCAGAAGTTGAGTTCTCAAGAGGCTAATTCATGACAAAAGGCAGTCATTTAGCCCATTTATGGTCAGAGGTGAGACGAGAAGAAATCCATGTATTCTTTCAATCACCGGCTTCGCATCCGTTCCTATGGAGGAATCAAACAAATATAAGCAGCAACTAACAGCCTTGCCTCCATCAACTAGCTCACCTTTTGCTGGCAAAGCTGATTAACCCAATGATTGAATGACCAAAATGAATCTTTCTGGCTTTGTTTTACTATCCCTGGAACCTAAAGGTAACTATTTAATTGTTTTTACATTAACATTTTACAAAAATACTTTAAATATTATATTGCCTATAGAAAAAGTTATAGAGAGCTTTATGATTTTCCTATCTAATAAAACAGTAATATGCAAAATTAACTATCATTTCACTACACTCTCGGAAGCCACGCCCACCAGCCCATCAGAGCGAATATGCAAAATTAACTCAACAAAGATGGCAGTTAAACTTGCATATCAGGCGCCAGAGCGAAGACTGATGGACTGTGGAGAAGGAAGCCAACGCTGCAGAAGGGTCAAAGCTGCAGAGATGTAAGCACAGCGGGCAGCGGAGAAGAGAAAGAGGGAGGAGAAGCAGGCAAAGGCCGGGGGAGAAGGGTGTGAGTGTGCAGCAGAGAAGGGTGGGGAGGAGCAGCGGGGACGGTCGGGAGCGAGGCAGTGGAGAAGGGAGGGAGTAGGGAGCAGACGGATGGGTGTGAGGGAGCGAGGCAGAGGAGATGGGAGGGAGCTGGAGGCAGAGGAGACAGGTGGGAGGGAACGAGGCAGAGGAGACGGGTGGGAGGGAGCGAGGCAGAGGAGAGGGTGGGAAGTGATAGTGAGAGGCAGAGGAGATGGGTGGGAGGGAGCGGGCAGAGAGATGGGAGGGAGCGAGGGCAGAGGAGACCAGGTGGGAGGGAGCGGAGGCCAGTGAGGAGAAGGGTTGGGACGGGAGTGAGGCAGAGGAGAGGGTGGGAGGGAGCTGAGGCAGAAGGAGACGGGTGGGACGTGAGGCAGAGTAGACGGGTGGGAGGGAGCGAGGCAGAGGAGACGGGTGGGAGGGAGCGAGGCAGAGGATGATGGGATGGGGAGGCGAGGCAGAGGATAGACGTGGGAGGGGGAGCGAGGCAGAGGAGATGGGGAGGGAGAGTTGAGACAGAGGAGATGGGGGGAGGGTGCGAGGCCAGAGGGAGACGGGAGGGAGCGAGGCAGAGGCAGTTGGGAGGGAGCGTGGCAGAGGAGATGGGTGGAGCGAAAAGGGCAGAGGAGACGGGTGGGAGGGAGCGAGGCAGAATAGAGGGAGGGAAGGATGCGAAGGCGCGGAGATGGGTGGGTGCTTCGCTCATGGCCTGCAGGAAGCCCTATTCTTACAGGAGTATTCCTGACAAGGTGCAGCTAGTTAAGATACATAATATGCTAGAGACACAATTTATAGCTACCTGTGTAATCACTTTCTAGATCTATTTTCCCTATCTCCATTCCCTAAATTTCTTGTTCAATCATTTTCATGGACTGAATTGGCGAAGAGTTTTATTTTTTTAATTTAGCAAATATTATAAAAACTAGAGGCTCAGTGCACAAAATTTGTCCATACGGGAGGATGGGGGACATGGGAGGAGAGGGTCCCTCAGCCGGCTTGCACCCTCCTCGCAATCCCAGACCCCTCAGGGGATGTCCAACTGCCGGTTTAGGCCTTTAAACTGGCAGTCAGTCATCCCTCTCACAATCCGGGGACTTGCTGGCTTCCTAACCTGCTCACCTGTCTGCCAGCATGATCATCCCTAAACCCTTGCTTGCCTGCCTGATCTCCCCTAACCACTCGCCTGCATGCCTGAGTGCCCCTAACTGCTCGCCTGCCGCCTGGATTGCAACCTAACCACTCTGCTGCTGATCACCCCTAACCACTTGTTCTGACTGCCTGACTGCCCCCCTAAGCCTCTTGCCTGCATGCCTGATGCCCCTCTAACCCACTCACCTTGCTGCATGATCACCTCTACTGCTTGACCTGCCCTTGCCTGATCAACACCTATCCACCTCTGCCTTGGCCCACCCACTGTCTGTGGCTTCTTCCAGAAGTCGTCCGGAATGACATCCAGTAAGTCATTCGGCTGTCCTAGGTCTCTTTAGATTTTATATACTTTTATTATTATAGATAGGTTTGACTATTCCAAGTAGGAGATACCAAGTGTTTGATCTTAAATTTCCATTTTTGCCCCTGGGGTTTTATTCCTAAACTTCCTTTTTCAGGTATATCATCACTTTGTCTATTTTTGTATAAATTTTCACTTGATTATTACTATAGTTTCATGATAAGATTTGGTATCTGGTAAAGACAACATCATCAGTATATATTTCAAAATAATTTTGACCTTATTTTGGCTCTCTTTATTTTTCTCTTTAAATTTAGTATATGCTTGTCAAGTCACACAAAAGATTCTGTGGAAATATTATGATGGCTTTTAAAGTTATTTTTTTTAAAAGTTTAAATTGAATTCTATTTTCATATGCATTGAGTTAGCCCATTTTGATATGGTCATTGCTTCATTTGTTCACATCTTTCATATCTTTCACAAATGTTCCATAGACTTTTTCACAAAGATCTTGGTACAACTTTTATGCCTAGGTATTTTCGATTTGTTGTTATTGCAAGGGCAGGGTATATCAGGGTATTCATATTAATGAGATGGTATTAGGAAAGCATTGGTTTTTGTATATCAGAATCTTACATCTAGCAATTTTGCTGAACTCCATAATTGTTTGTGTTTCTTTGAACATTATATGGATACAACTATTTAAAACACTGTATTTTCGTATGAGTATTCCTTTTAAATTGTTATGAATTCATATTGCTCTTCTTAGTGCATTGGTCATGACTCCTGTATATTTGAATATAAGCAGTAATGTATTTTTATGTATGTTCTAGATGAGTATAATTTTTTATCGTTTAAAAGATATTCCTTCTATTCATAGTTATTGTTAAACCTATTTTTTATTTTATGAGTATGGAATTTATCAAATACATTCTTACATCCTTATTGGGAATAAATTTTATGTTTTTCTCCTTTAATCTTGTTGACTTTAATAATTTTTCCATATGTTGTAACTTTCTTGTATTCCTATGATAATTGACAGGTTAATTTTTATAGCACTATGAATTTCTGAATTATTTTCAGCTGGATAGTTCTTGATTGGGAAACGTGTATTTTCAAGTAGAATGCACAATATCTTGCAATAGGGATCATGTTGGGTTCATATTAATGTATAGGTGTGTGTGCAAAAGGTATACACACAAATTTAACATAGAGCTACTCACAAATAAAACAAATATATACATACATATTTTTACACCCAATATAGAAGAGATTTATAAAATACGGTTTGGTCTATTTTCTTTTAGGACAATTGGCTTAAACCTTCTCATTGCTAGTAACCTGGAATTCTAATAACCATTTATATATTAACCATATTTTTATATTCAGTGTAGCAGTGAGTAAAAAATAAAGTGAGGCTCTACCAGAATTTTAAATAAGCTAAGCAATATTATGAACAACATTCATTTGGCTAAAACTATCCATGGTTGTCCTCTTAGAAGATACACTACTTTCAAATCTTTAAAGCTCATTTTCTCTATAGTAATCATGACTTCTAGTGAAGTGGCAATTGTAGGGGGGCTCGGGGGTGTGGGGCGAACTTATTTTATAAATAGTACTTTGAAAGTTTCCTTTATATGGATCCATTCTATAGTGTTGCTAGGGACATGGATTCCTGCAATTTGAAAAGCTAGAAACCCAAGCTTCATACCTCTTTCTTTTGGCATGTAATAAAAAAATTTATTTCTTATTACAGAGAGCTGCTCTAATGAACTGTAATCACGGTGGTTTAAAAAAAAAAAATGCAAGAAGCCCATGACTTAGAGTCCAAAGGACTTGCATTAAGTTTTGCACTCTGTCACCTATTCTCTTTGCTTCAGTTTGATATTGTATAATGGCAATATTACTAAAAGCTTTTCAGGGTTGTCATGTGATTAGAGCATCTGAAGAACTTTAAAAAATTAAAAGGACAATTACAAATTGTGGAGTGTTTTTTCTATTAAAGACTTGTCTTTTAAAATATATATAGTAATGTGTTTATTTCTGAGAAATAATAAATTACAGATAAAGTAGAAAGAAAAATTAACTTGTTGTAAATATAATTAAGCGTGTATTTTTCAAGGATCTCCCTCTCTCTCTCCTTCCCAACCAACCATCTCTCTCAGGAATTAATTGAACACTTGTTAAAATATTACCAAAAACCTATTTTACATGTACATAAATGGAAAAATATGGACTCTTCAAGGAATTTTGGGGAGGATATTGATTTTAAAATCAGGAGAAAGTATTATTAGGTTGTTTCACAAATGTATGATTGGTTGTCTTAATCTGATTTGCTACAGGTCTTTGTGTTCAGACTCACTAAATCAAGGACAAAGCTCATTTAGATTTAGCTTTTCAACAAATATTAGTGAATAGATTATCCAGATTTAATTGGTTGCAGACTACAGGAATCCCTTTTGCTGTCTGAACAGAAATGAATGAAATTTATATAAGGTATTATGTAGCTCACAGAATCTTTGGAAAGGGCTGAGAACCAAACTTAAAGTTTTCACAATCAGAAACACAGCACCCAGAAAATAAAGCAACAAAAGTAATTACCCACAACTCACACTATCTGACCATTCTAGAGATGTACTTATTGGTATCACCATGAGATCCAGCACCCAGCCTCCTCGATTTAAGACATTCCACTGGAGATCACTACCACCATGATTGTCCCATGTGGCTGCTGCCTTCTCAGCTTTTGTTTGTCAGTAGAAACAAGTTCTAAGTAGAAACTTAGCTTCAATGGGGGTAATCTAGAAATAAAGTGTTGTTTGTTTGAGACTCTGTGGTAAAAAGGGGAGATATATGGAACTGGGAATGGAAATGAGTAAGGCAATCTGTATTATCTGCTAAGGTTCAGGTACTATAATTTTTCCATTTTTTAGATGAGGAAAACTGAGTCCTCAGGTAAAAGTTATGTTCTTTGCTAAATGGTAAACAGTTAGTATAGGAGGAAGCCAGGATTTCAAACCCCGGCATTCCAATCCAACTTTTACTTCTTAGCCATTGTGATATTAATAGTATGCTTGTTTACATTTATTCTCTCCTAATAGAGTATGGAATTTATGAGGAGGAACAAGATATCGTTCTGTTCGGTAAAAAAAAATATATTTCATATGAAAACACTGGGTGCATGCCATTATCCCTTCCAGTCAACAACTTCTTTTGAATATTTACTATGTGGCCACGGTGCTCTTCCAGGGACTAGGGAATATGGAAGGTGACAAAATAGGTATAGTTCTTAATAATGTGAAGGCTTAGGGTTTAGTGGCTGTCTTTTGATTTTTAAAATTGCACATTAATTAAACTCAACTTTTATTACATGTGACATGACTGAAATATACATGAAAAATAAGACAGCAAATAAATGGAGGATTTCAGCTAATTTTGGAGGGAAGGCAAGTTTTCCCTGGGTTAGTAACTTGAATTAAGAGGACTTTGTAAAATAAGGTAAGGGATAGAGTTCGGAGCAGGGAGTATTATAGACACATGTAAAACATAGAGATGTGAGAAGGCCTGGTGATGAGAGGAAGATAGGGGATACAAAGAAGGCTAGTGTGCTGGGTACAGACAAAAAGGGAAGAAAAATGACTGGGATAAGATCAAAGGGTGAGACCTTCAACAATGGTCACCCCCGCTGAATCAATGTGCGCACAGTGGAGGGTAGCCATGAAGCTTTAAGCTTCCTTTTTACACTGCCACGTCCTATGATTACAAAAAAAAAAAAAAATAAGCAGTAAATTGATGCAGATTTTTAAATGGAAAGTGAGGCCAGAATGATAAACTGCCCTAACTTATTAAAAATATCTTTGGAGGAGTCTACCTTACACTTGTACAAAATTTTGTGAGGATGCTGATGGATTCTACAGAGGAGAAAATGTAGAAATGGGACACAAAAATTATCTAAACCTGAAAGTAAAACTAAAAAGAATTCATTGGTACTAGTTTAATAATTAGAGATGGTAATTTAGCCTTTGAGATAACATTTAAATTGCCATTGAGATAACATTTTTTGTCTTGATTGAATAAACACCCAATCTTTGAACTTTACCTATAGCTCCTTTGCAAACAGTGGAAAAATGCAACACAACCCTTACTTCGGGAATTACTATTGATTTGTTCCTCTACATATTTTTAGAATCAAATTAAAAATCAAATTGCCTATATCTGTCAATGGAAAAAATGCAATATATTTCTTTTCTGTATGTAAGAAGGATTCCCTCAAAAATACTCCATCAATATTAATTACGTTTTTCAAACTTTTCAAAGATTTACATTATTATGTAACCCAAAGTAATGGTTAAATATCATACCATTCCAACTTGACATGTATATCTTTCTAAAGTCTATAAATGAAACATCTGGTTGTTCTAAACAATTCAATGTGCAGAATTCATGTTCAGTGAAAGAAAATTTAGTAGGTTTTATGGGACTCCTCAAGAATAGGACCAATATCCCTCGAATCTGCAATAGTTCTAAAATAGATGATTATTTCTATTATTATTTGAAGTATGTTATCTTGGATTATTGAGGCCGCCCAACACTCTCCTTGGCATTTTTCATAAAACTGCACTTAGAGATACTTTTCTTTTTTTTTTTCTTTTTTTAAATATATTTTATTGATTTTTTACAGAGAGGAGGAAGAGGGATAGAGTGCTAGTAACTTCGATGACGATAAGAAAATGCATCGATCAGATGCCTCCCATGCACACCCCACCGGGGCTGGATGGGGGGATAGATGTGCACTCATACAAGGTACATGCCCTTTGACCGGAATCGAAACCTGGGTCCTTTCAGTCCACAGGCCGATGCTCTATCCACTGAGCCAAAACCGGTTTCGGCCTTTTCTTTTTCTTATTTGGCTTCTCCTCCTAGGTCATGGACAAAAGCACAGGGACTCCAGTGTAAGGGCTATCCCTTTATCTGTCCTATGAATCTCATTGCTCACTGACTATGCTGGGGGACTCCATTTCTTCTCAGCAAGAACCAACTTTTCCTCTTAAACTAGTTCTTTCCCCTCAGCACGATCATCATGTTCCTCAATTCTCCCTTGTGGAAATAAGACCACAAAACAAATAAACACAACAAGCCCTCAAATTTGTCTCCCTTGATCTATAACCTTGTTTTTCTCGTTTTCGTCCATCCAATATTTTAAAAGAGTAGATGGGTATTCAGAGGCCCTTTTTTCACCCTTCTTTCACCTTTCAACTGGTGGTCTGGCTCCTGACAGCTACCACTCCAATGATTCTGCTTCTGAGAGACGCACCAGGAGCGACTCTTCATTTGCCATACTCAATGGGCACTTTCAGGCCATTATGGGTTTTGACCTCTCAGCAGCATTTGATATTAACCAGATACTTCTTGAATCTCATGAATCAGTGGAGAAATAGCCAGTTTCCAGAATCACCACATGGAAAATATCTGAGCCTTGCACTTAATTGAACTATTATGTGTGCATAGAAATGAATGTGTGTGCTATTTGCATTAAGGCCACTGGTGTTATAGCACCCAGCATTTTTAACCTTGGTTTGATTAGGTCATTCATTACCTGGTCTCCTTGATTAGCCTCAACATCCTCTTTATCCCTGTGAACTGGTATAGCACTAGCTATACAAAAATATTTTACAAATTATGTGTGTGGGTGTAACTGTGGTGTATTGCCCTTGCCATTCTTAATTCCTTCTTCCTAAGTATTTGTTGATCACATCATTTTTTTAGCCTCACCGCATCTGAGAGAAGTTTCCCTGGTTACTGACAAGCATATGTTATCCCATTGCAACCCCATATATCCCCTGCTTATGGACTGAATGTTTGGATCCCCCAAATTCTTATGTTGGAAACAATTACACCAACATGATGGTATGTGGGAGATGAGGTCATTGGGAGGTGTTTGGTGTAAAGAGGGCATAAAGTTCCTCATGAGTGGAATCTGTGCCTTATAATAAAGATCCACAGGTGATGCTCCTGGCCTTCTGCATAGGCGAACAGGTTTGAAAGATGTCTGTCCACGAAACTGGGATGTGGGCTCTCACCTGATACTGAAATCTGCAGGGACCTTGATTCCTGGTCCTTCCCAGCTCCAGAGATGTGAGAAATAAATCTGTTTAATTTATAAGTCCTCAGTTTATGGTGTTTTCTCCCAGGCCTGAGTCTGAGCTGACTAGACATCCCTCTATTTCAGTACTCATGATACTGTATCAAGTAGTTATTTTTTTTGTTCCCCAGGCTGAGTGTTTTGGGGCAAACACCGTTGTATTTGCTGTAGCAGTGCCACTGCCTAGATGTCTGCTGCATGACAAGATCTTAGGTTTCACGGAATACATGAATTTTAAAAAAAACTGCATGTATGCTGTGTGAAATCAGCTTGAAATGATTAACACTGGTCCATTAATGAAAATCTATTAGAACATTAGAATTCTGCAAAAAGAAACAGATTCTTGGTTTTATATTTTTGTTTTCCCTGTAGTTAAATCCTAGCTATTAAGCAATTTATAACTTTCTAAAAAAATAAACTCTTACCTACCACTGGTTTTTTAAAGATGGGCTTTTTGGGCAACAACTACATGAATTAAATAAATCCCTAGTATCTAATTTACTTAGAGGTTGCTTTTCTATTGGCACAATAATTTGGCTCTGCAAAGAATTTCTGCCATTGAGAATCAGTTTTCACCTTCTTTTGGGCCTCCAAATGTATATTGTTAATTACTCCTATTAGCAATTAGGAAAGATGGGGCTATCCAGTGCTTAGTGGAAGTGCTAATATGATTTTAAGTAATACAAATACAATCCTAGGAACACTAATTTTTGTTGTCTATTTCATATCCTTATAATAACATCTTTAAATCAGGCAGCATTTTCTCATCTTTGATCCACTATGTTTTTCCAATGGATTAAAAAGAAACGCAATAGCATTTAAGCTAAGTTTTAGAAACAGATGAGAACTGCTTATTTTGACAATTTGTCGGCTATGGGACCATGTCCTTTTCAATTCAAAAAGACAACCTGGAAATGTATGTGTTTAGAACAAAAACAACTTTTTAATAAACCTTTAGGAGTGATCTTAAAATAGAAACCACTTTAGGTATCATATAAGATGATCCTAATTATCTTTTCTCAAAAGATATTAGCCAGAGTGACATTGGTTTGGGGTATAGTCAAATTGTTACTGTGCCAATGGCTCAATAAAAATAATCTGAAGAGTCAGATAGGCAAGAAAAAAGTGAGCCCTTTTTAGGAATAGGGAGCCCCCTATTGGGTTTTCTCTCAGCCCTAAATTGGGGCACCTGTGGCTTTACAGCAAACCATCATAAAATTTAACAAACAACTTTTTTGATTTTGTGCCCCCCTCCCCCTTTATTGAGTCAAATGTTTAGCAAGTGGGGGGGGGTCATGGCTTGGC
>JAJQQW010000095.1:0-27997 GCA_025583905.1 Ia io | reverse complement strand
GCTGAGAACAGGGCACATTGCATCCCAGGCTCCGGGCATGGTGCTGAGAGCAAAGCACGGTGCCACCGGGGCTCCCAGCAGCATGCTGAGTGCAGTATCAGTGCCTCACCGGCTCCCGGTAGTGTGCTGAGAGCAGAGCACGATGCCTTCTGAGATCCCGGCAGCGTGCTGAGAGCAGAGTTAGTGTCTCCCGTAAACCTGTTGAGTGCTGAGAGCAGATTCAGTGCCTCCTGGGCTATCGGCAAGGTTCTGAGAGTAGAGTGAGTGCCTCCTGGGCTCCCGGTTGGGAGCTTAGAGCAGAGCACGGTGTCTTCAAGGCTCCCATTAGGGTGCTGAGAGCAGAGTTGGTGCCTCATGGGTTAATGGTAGGGTGTTGAGAGCGGAATACGGGGCCTCCCGAACTACTGGCAGGGTGTTGAGAGCAGAGTCAATGACTCCTGGGTTTCCAGCAGGGTGCTGAGGGCAGAGCATAGTGCATCCCGAGCTCTTGGCAAGGGGCTAAAAGCAGAGTCAGTGACTTCTGGGCTCCTGGTAGGGTGCTGAGAGCAGGTCACAGTGCCTCCAGGGCACCCGGCAGGGTTCTGAGAGCAGAGCAGAGTGTATCCATGGCTCCTGGCATGGAGCTGAAAGCAGAGTGAATACCTCCAGGACTCCCGGTTGGGTGTTGAGAGCAGAGTCAGTGCCTCCCGGGCTCCTGGTAGGGTGCTGAGAGCAGAGCACAGTGTAGCCTGGGCTCCTGGCATGGTGCTGAGAGCAGAGTCAATGCCTCCCAGGCTCCTGCAAGGTTGTTTAGAGCAGAGTCTGTGCCTCCTGGGCACCCGGCAGGGAGCTGAGGGCACAGCATGGTGCATCCCACCTCTTGGCAGGATGCTGAGAGCAGAGTCCATGACTTTCGTGCTACCGGGTGGGTGATGAGAGCAGTGTCAGTGCCTCCTGAGCTCCCAGCAAGGTGCTGAGATCAGAGCAAGGTGACTCCCGGGATCTCAGCAGGGGGCTGAGGGCAGATTCAGTGCCGTCCGGACTCCCGACAGGGTGCTGAGAGCAGAGTCAGTGCCGCCCATGCTCCCGGTTGGGTGCTGAGAGAAGATTTAGTGCCTTTCGGCCTTCCGGCAGGGTACTGAGAGCAGAGTCAGTGTCTTCCGGGCTCCCAGAAGGGTGGTGAGAGCAGAGTCAGTGCCTTCTGGGCTTCCAGCAGGGTGCTGAGAGCAGAGTCAGTGACTTCCGGGCTCCCAAGTGGGTGCTGAGTGCAGAGTCAGTGCCTCCCGGGCTCCCGGCAGGGTCCTGGGTGCAGAGCACATTGTTTTCCGGCTCCCGGCAGCGTGCTAAGAGCAGAGTCAGTGCCTCCCATGCTCCCGGTTGGGTGCTGAGAGCAGAGTCAGTGCCTCCCAGGCTCCCGGTTGGGTGCTGAGAGCACAGCACGGTGCGTCTCGGGCTCCCACAGGGTGCTGAGAGCAGAGCACAGTGCCTCTCGGACTCCCAGCAGGGTCCTGAGAGCACAGTCAGTGTCTCCAGGGCTCTCAGAAGGGTGATGAGAGCAGAGTCAGTGGCTTCCGGGCTTCCAGCAGGGTGCTGAGAGCAGAGTCAATTCTTCCAGGGCTCCCGGCAGGGTGCTGAGAGCAGAGGCAGTGCATCCTGGGCTCCCGGTTGGGTGCTGAGAGCAGGGTATGGTGCATCCCACGCTCTCGGCAGAGTGCTGAGAACAGAGTCAGTGACTTCCGGGCTTTTGGCAGGGAGCTGAGGGCACAGCATGGTGCAACCAGAGCTCTTGGCAGGATGCTGAGAGCAGAGTCCGTGACTTCCAGGCTCCCGGGTGGGTGCTGAGAGCAGTGTGAGTGCCACCTGGGCTCCCGGAAAGGTGCTGAGAGCAGAGCCTCCTGGGCTCTCGGCAGGGTGCTGAGGGCAGATTCAGTGCCGTCTGGACTCCCGGCAAGGTGCTGAGAGAAGAGTCTGTGCCTTCAGTGCTCCCAGCAGGGTGCACAGAGCAGAGCACGTTGTTTCCAGGGCTCCCGGCAGGGTGTTGAGAGAAGAGTACGGTGTCTCCCGGGCTCCCATCAGGGTGCTGAGAGCATAGTAAGTGCCTCACGGATTCCTGGTAGGTTGCTGTGTTCAGAGCACGGTGCCTCCCGAGCTCCCAGCATGGTGCTGAGAGCAGAGAATGGTGCCTCCCGGGCTCCCAGCAAGGTGCCCAAAGCAGAGTCAGTGCTTCCTGGGCTCCCCGCAGGGTGCTGAGAGCAGAGTCAATGACTCACGGACTCCAGGCCATGTGATGAGAGCAGAGTCAGTGCCTCCTGGGCTACCGGTTGGGTGCTGAGGGCAGAGCATGGTGCATCCCACGCTCTTGGCAGAGTGCTGAGAGCAGAGTCAGTGACTTCTGGGCTCCCTGCAGGGAGGTGAGGGAACAGCATAGTGCATCCAGAGCTCTTGGCAGGGTGCTGAGAGCAGAGTCAGTGACTTCCGGGCTCCCGAGTGGGTGCTGAGTGCAGAGTCAGTGCCTCCCGGGCTCCCAGCAGGGTCCTGGGTGCAGAGCACGTTGTTTTCCGGCTCCCGGCAGCGTGCTGAGAGCAGAGTCAGTGCCTCCCATGCTCCCGGTTGGGTGCTGAGAGCACAGCGCGGTGTGTCTCGGGCTCCCGCAGAGTGCTGAGAGTAGAGCACAGTGCCTCTCGGACTCCCAGCAGGGTCATGAGAGCAGAGTCAGTGTCTCCAGGGCTCCCGGCAGGGTGCTGAGAGCAGAGACAGTGCATCCTGGGCTCCCGTTTGGGTGCTGAGAGCAGAGCATGGTGCATCCCACGCTCTCGGCAGGGTGCTGAGAGCAGAGTCAGTGACTTCCGGGCTTTTGGCAGGGAGCTGAGGGCACATCATGGTGCAAGCAGAGCTCTTGCCAGGATGCTGATAGCAGAGTCCGTGACTTTCGTGCTACCAGGTAGGTGATGAGAGCAATGTCAGTGCCTCCTGAGCTCCTGGAAAGGTGCTGAGAGCAGAGCCTCCCGGGCTCTCAGCAGGGTGCTGAGGGCAGATTTAGTGCCATCTGGAATCCCGGCAGGGTGCTGAGAGAAGAGTCAAGGCCTTCAGGGCTCCCAGCAGCATGCCCAGAGCAGAGCACATTGTCTCTGGGGCTCCCGGCAGGGTGCTGAGAGCAGAGTCAGTGACTCATGGGCTCCAGGCAGGGTGCTTAGAGTATAGTCAGGGTCTCCTGGTCTCCCGGTAGGATGCTGAGAGTAGAGTCAATGCCGCCCATGCTCCAGGTTGGGTGCTGAGAGCAGTTTCAGTTCCTCCCAGGCTCTCGATTGGGTGCTGAGAGCAGAGCACAGTGCATCATGGGCTCCCAGCAGGATGCTGAGAGCAGAGCATGGTGCCACCCTGGCACCCGGCAGGTTACTGAGAGCCGGGAGGCACTGTGCTCTGCTCTCAGCACCCTACTGAGAGCCCGGGAGGCAAGGCTCTGCTCTCAGCACAAAACCAGGAGCCGTGAGGCAATGACTCTGCTCTCAGCACCCAACCGGGAGCCCGGGAGGCACTGCCTCTGCTCTCAGCACTTTCCCAATAGCCCGGGAGGCATTGACTCTGCTCTCAGCACCCTCCCGAGAGCCTGGGAGGCACTGTGCTCTGTTCTCAGCACCCTGCCGGGAGCCCAGGAGGCACTGACTCTGCTCTCAGCACCCTGCTGGGAGAGGGAGGCTCTGACTCTGCTCTCAGCACCCTCCTGGGAGCCCGGGAGGCACTGTGCTCTGCTCTCAGCTCCCAACCAAGAGCCCGGAAGGCACTGGGTCTGTTCTCAGCACCAAGCCTGGAGCCTGGAAGTCACTGACTCTGCTCTCAGCAACCTGCCGAGAGCCTGGGAGGCACCATGCTCTGCTCTCAGCACACAACCGGGAGCCCGGGAGCCACTGACTCTGCTATCAGCACACTACTGTTAGCCTGAGAGGCACTGTGCTCTGCTCCCAGCACCCAACCAGGTGCCCGGGAGGCACTGGCTATGCTCCCCACACCCTGCCAGGAGCCCAAGATGTACTGTGCTCTGTACTCAACACCCTGCCAGGTTTCTGGGAGGCACTGACTCTGCTCTCAGCACCATGCTGGGTGTCCGAAAGGTACTGACTTTGCTTTCAGCACCCTGCCGGGAGCCCGAGAGGCTCTGACTCTGCTCTCAGCACCCACCTGGGAGCCTGGGAAGCATTCATTCTTCTCTCAGCACAAAGCCGGGAGCCCGGGAGGCTCTGTGCTCCAATCTCAGCACCCAACTTGGTGTTCAGGAGGCACTGAATCTGCTCTCAGCACCCAGCCAAGAGCCCAGGAGGCACCGTGCTCTGCTTTCAGCACCCAACTGAGAGCCCGGAAGTCACTGACTCTGCTCTCAGCACCCTGCGAACTCGGGATGCACCATGCTCTGCCCTCAGCACCCTGCCGGGAACCCAGGAGTCATTGACTCTGATCTCAACACCCTGACAGGAGCTCGGGAGGCACCGTGCTCTGCTCTCAGCACCCTACCATGAACCCATGAGGCAGTGACTCTGTTCTCAGCTCCCTGACAGGAGCCTGGGAGATACCGTGCTCTTCTCTCAGCAACCTGCCTGGAGCCCGTGAGGCACTAACTCTGCTCTAAGCATCCAAACAGAAGCCTGGGAGGCACTGACTCTTCTCTCAGCACCCTGCTGGGAGCCCAGGAGGATTCATACTCTCCTCTCAGCCCCCAACCAGGAGCCCGGGAGGCACTGACTCTGCTCTCAGCACCTTTCCGTGAGCAAGGGAGGCACTGAATCTGCTCTCAGCACCAAACCGGGAGCCCAGGAGGCAAAGACTCTGTTCTCAGCACCCTACCTGGAGCCCAGGAGGCATAGTGCTGTGCTCTCAGCACCCGGCTGGGAGCCCGCAAGGCACTGACTCAGCTCTCAGCACCATGCCAGGAGCTCGGGAGGCACTGTGCTCTGCTCTCAGCACCCTGCCGAGAGCCCGTGACGCACTTACTCTGCTGTCAGCACCCTAATGGAAGCCCGGGAGGCACTGAGTCTGCTTTCAGCACCCAACCAGGAGCCCGGGAGGCACTGACTCTGCTCTCAGCACTTTGGCGATAGCCCGGGTGGCACTAAATCTGCTCTCAGCACCCAACCGGGAGCTCAGGAGGCACTGCCTCTGCTCTCAGCACTCAACAGAGTGCACAGGAGGCACTGAGTCTGCTCTCAGCACGCTGCCGAGAGCCCGGGAGGCACAGTGCTCTGCTCTCACCACGCTGTTGGGAGCTTGGGGGGCACCATGCTTTGCTCTCAGCACTCTGCCAGGAGCCCGGCAGGAACTGACACTGCTCTCAGCACCCTTCTGGGAGCCCGGGAGGCACTGACTCTGTTCTCAGAACCCTGCCAGAGCCCTTGAAGCACTGACTCTTTTCTCAGCACCCAGCTGGGAGCCTGGGAGGCACTGACTGTTCTCTCAGCACATAACAGGGAGAACAGGAGGCACTGACTATGCTCACAGAACACAACAGGGATTACGAGATGCACTGACTCTTCTCTCAAAACCCTGCCGGGAGCCCTGGAAACACTGACTCCGCTCTAAGCACTCTGCCAGTAGCCCAGGAGGCACAGACTCTGCTCTCAGCACCATACCGGTAGCCCGTGAGGCACTGACTCTGCTCTCAGCACTCTGCTGGGAGACAGTGAGACACCATGCTCTGCTCTCAGCACATTGCCAGGACTCCGGGAGGAACTGTGCTCTTCTCTCAGCACCTACTGGGAGCCCAGGAGGCACTGACACTGCTCTCAGCACCCTCCAGGGAGCCCGAGACGCACGGTGCTCTGCTCTCAGCACCCTACCGGGAGCCCAGAAGGCACAATACTCTGCTCTCAGCACCAAACTGGGAGCCCAGTAGGCACTGTGGTCTTCTCTCAGCACCCTGCCGGGAGCCCAGGAGGCACTGACACTGCTCTCAGCACCCTCCAGGGATCCCGAGAGGCACTGTGCTCTTCTCTCAGCACCCTCCGGGGATCCTGAAAGGCACTGTGCTCTGCTCTCAGAACACAAAAAAAGAGCCCTGGAGGCATTGACTCTGCTCTCAGCACCCTGCCGGGATCCCGGGAGGCACCATTCTCTCTTCTTAGCACCAAACCGGGAGCCCGGGAGGCAATGACTCTGCTCTCAGCACCCATTCGGGAGCCTGGAGCCGGGAGCCCGGAGCCGGGAGCCCAGGAGGCACTGACTCTGCTCTCAGCACCCTGCTGGGAGCCCAGGAGGCTCTGACTCCATTCTCAGCACCCTCCCGGGAGACCGAGTGGCACTGTGCTCTGCCCTCAGCTCCCACTCAGGAGCCCGGAGGGCACTGGCTCTGCTCTCAGCACCCAACTGGGAGCCCGTAAGTCACTGACTCTGCTCTCAGCAACCTGCCGAGAGCCTGGGAGGCACCATGCTCTGCTCTCAGCACACAACCGGGAGCCCGGGAGCCACTGACTCTGCTCTCAGCCCCCAGCCCGGAGGCCAGGAGGCATGGTGCTCTTCTCTCAGCACACAACCGGGAGCCCGGGAGGCACTGACTCTGTTCTCAGCTCCCTGTCAGGAGCCCAGGAGACACTGTGCTCAGCTCTCAGCACCCTGACGGCAGCCTGGGTTGCACTGTGCTCTACTCTCAGCACCCTGCCGGCAGCCTGGGAGGCACTGACTCTGCTCTCACCATACTGCTGGGAGCCCAGGTGGCACTGACTCTGCTCTTAGCACCCAGGCGGGAGCCTGGGAGGCACTGACTCTGCTCTCAGCACCCTGCTGGGAGCCCAGGAGGCACTGTGCTCTGCTCTCAGTACCCTGCCGGGAGATTCAAACAGGAATTTTAAAGTAACATTGGTAGGGCCAGGGTGAGATAGATAGAAACATCAATGATAAGAAATAATCATTGCTGGGCTCCCTCATGCATGTCGCCTACTTGGGGACCAATCTGAAAAACCAGGCATGTGCCCTGACTAGGAGTCAGACTGTGTGTGACCTTCCTGATTCACAGGTTGATGCTCAACCACTGAACCACACTGGCTTTACAACTTGACTTTGATGTTATAACAGTCAAGCTTTGATGTTATAACAGTCAAGGTTCAGCCAGAAGGCAGGACCATAATACTTATTTGAGAGAATATCTACACTAATAAAAGAGAAATAAGCAAATTATCTGCCACTTTGTAAAACCCACCAGCCAATCAGGAATGAGTATGCAAATTAACCCAACAAAGGTGGTTTTGGCCCCGCCCCCCAGCAGCTCTGGGCCTCTGGGCAGCATGCATGCAGGTGCGGAGCGGCTGGGTGGGGTGGGACACCTGCTATGAGGGGGAGGGCGAGGGGCGGAGGGAGCTACAGGAGCAGCAGCGCTCTGGCCAGACTGAAGACTGAAGGCTCTGGCTGGAGGGAAGATGGAAGGCAATGGCTAGAGCGAAGGCCTGGGTCCTGGGTGTCGGAGGAAAACCAGTGCCAGCAACCAGGGGAAGGAAGGCCTATTGCACAAATCTTTGTGCAACAGGTCTCTAGTCTATATACTAAAAGTCTAAGTGACTGTTATGGCAGAACAACCAGAACGACTGGTCGCTATGATGTACACTGACCACTAGGGGGAAGATGCTCAACACAGGAGCTGCCCCCTGGTGGTCAGTGTGCTCCCACAGGGGGAGCACCCTCAGCTAGAAGATGGGCTCACAGCTGGCGAGCACAGTGGCCGTGGTGGGAGCCTCTAAGGAGCTGCCCTAAGGAGCAGCAATCTGAATGGTAAGGAGCAGCGAGCAGGAAAGCAGTAAGGAACAAGGGGTCCTGGACTGCAAGAGGGATATCCAACTGCCAATTTAGGCCTAATTCCTGGGAGCTGGCCTAAGCTGGCAGGTGGACATCCTCCAAGGGGTCCCAGACTGCTAGAGGGTGTGGGCTGGGCTGAGGGACCCCCCCCCACACCCAGTGCATGAATTTCATGCACCGAGCCTCTAGTTTAATATAAAAAAAACCTGTTAACTAGATAACTGAAAAGGCAAAGGGATAACTACAAGATCATGGTAGTAGCAAGTACAAGAAGCAACTATAGTCCAGCCAGTGTGGCTTAGTGGTTGAGTGTCACATCAACCCATGCATCAAGCAGTCAGTAGTTCAATTCCTAGTCAGGGCACATGCCCAGGTTGTAGGCTTGATCCCCAGCGGGGGAGTGCAGGAGGCAGCTGATTGATGTTTCTCTTTCATCAATGTTTCTATATCTCCCATTCTCTCTCTTTGAAAATTTATTTAAAAAAACATGAGAGAGAGAGGAGAGAGAGAGAAGCAACTACATTTCCCTATAGTTGAAAGAACCAAGAAAACTAAGGGAGAAATGTAGATGAGGGGCCCTGAAGAGCATGGGGGTGGGAGGTGCCGGCTGGTGGTGCCGGTGTCTCTGAGCGGACATGATGAGGCTGGTCCCATAGTGTTGGGAAAACTGCAGACTAGATCCAGCTGATGCTACAGGAAGGCACCTCAGATGCTTTAGGAAGGCGTCTTGCTGGGGTGATGCTTACAGAAACCTCAAGCAAACAGGAAAAGCTCACAGTGGGACAAGCGTGGTCCCTGCAGCAGCCTAGAGGAGCGGATAGTTAAGATGAAGCCCTTTCCGGTGCTCAGCCTCATGATCTCCCTCTAGTGCTGCCTACATGTAGAGCCCATCAGGGAGCCCAAAGCAGAAGTCCCATTTGCAGAGTATCACAAAGTATCAGAAGCTGTGTATAAGGACATGCTTGGGGCTGAGAGACAGTAACCTAATAATCGACACAAATGTTCAACTTTCAAAGTAGCAGAAGGTTTGGATGCCACACTGCTCTGATACCCCAGGACCATACATACAGGATCTGAAAAGAAGCAAGGAATCTTCTAATACAGCTTTTGTGAAAGGATAGAGCTTGAATGAGTATTGTAACACACACAGAGAAGTAAGTACTCGGCTTGGTATTTCATCGAATCTTGCTCATTATGATAATCATTTTAGTAAAACAGCAAATGTCGTTGTTGAACTGTTTTAATAAAGACTGCTGGTTTGACATTTATTAGAATGGGAAGAGAAGTAATGGCTCTGGGTTTTATATTGGCAGTGTCATTCCAGCCAAGGCCCACCCTCAGGCAGTATCCTTGGCCACCTCATGGGAGATGACCCTAAATGAGAACACAGTGTCCAAGGAGATTGGTCACTAAGTGTATGCAACACCCACACCATGACTACTCAAACATCCAGAGCCGGTGCAGAACTGAGAACCGTCCACGTTCCTTGCAACTGGAGTGGGAGAAGGACCCAGGGAACTGAACCGCCTTCGCAGAAGCTCCGGAGCCTGTTCTGCCTGGCGTGGGCTGGTGGAGAGGGGTAAACGACAAAGCTTCGGTAGATCAGAAGCCCATCTCAGCTCCAGAAAGCTAATGGTGGAGGGGAAGGAGAGGAAAAGAGGGACATCAGAGGGGTATTCTATGAAGGGTTGAAGGCAGAGCTAGTTTAAAAAGATAGACAAGTGATTTGCTTATTTGACATTTTACAGAAATGTTAGAATAACTGAAATAAAACAATGTGGCTGAGGAAACTAAGGGGTGCTGATGGTGGAGAAAGCTGGAACACCTTTCCATATACCATGCCCACTAGAGTGGGTGGTTTAACTACAGCACCTGCAGGCCCTGAAGGTGGTTCCTCACAGGCATTTGAGCGGAGGGTATCGGCAGTGCTGTGTAGACATTAGAGAGAGCAGAGCAAGAGAGGGATGGTTACAGAAGGGGAGACACAGAGATTTGGGGTGGGTATCGCCTGGCTTTTTAAAGGAGAAAACCAGGATGTCTCCTCTGTGGATTTCCAGAAATCAAATTTCCTCTGTTCACTTCCATTACCAAATTATCATGGCTCACAGCAAGCTCGGGGCCATTAGATAGACATGCGAAGATGTGCCAGCTATGAGCACATGGCCAGGACTAGCAGTGGCCTGGGCCATGCCCATGCACCGCTCAGGTCCTGAGCCTGGGAGGTCCTGCCGCTCAGTAGATGATGAGGCTCAGCTACTTCACAGACATGGTACCTAAATTGGGATGATCTTCTCACGCGTCAATAGAACTCCAGGCGGAAGCACATCTCTAAGTGAAACCGCTGGAGATGTGAGGAAATAGACAAGTGTTTTGCCCTTTATGGACTACAAAAAAGATTTATTTATTTATTTTAATTTCTTTATTGATTGAGGTATCACATATTTGTCCTCATCCCACCATTCCCATCCCTCACCCCTCCACACACATGCCCCCACCCCCCTGTTGTCCTTAACCGCTGGTTAGGCTCATATGCTTGCACACAAGTCCTTTGGTTGATCTCTCCCCTTTGCCCCCACCCTTCCCTACCCTCCCCCTGAGGCCCGACAGTCTGATCCATGCCTCCTTGTTTCTGGGTCTGTTCTTGTTCATCAGTCTATGTTGTTCATTATTTCCCCTAGATGAGTGAGATCATGTGCTATTAGAAATACACTTATAAGAACCGAAAATGAGACAAGCAATAATGGTTATGGTGACAGGCAAATGAATCAGTGTGTAGTGAGTTTCTTTCTGGGTCAACAGTTCTTTTGAGACCCAATTTCAATGTCCAACAGTTCCTTATGTGTACATGTCAGCAATGACATTTCACTTCTGGATGGTGGACAAATGGTGGTAATGCAGGTCCGACTCTGTCTGGTTTGGTCCTGGGCAACCTGTAGTGATGCACAGCTGTTAACTGCTAGTATGGGAAGGCCACATCAGCATCTTCCATCTCTGGACTGCTTCTCTTCTGTCTTCATGGCTGGAGTAGTCCTGTCGGTTCCTCTCTGTTGCTGGAATGCACATGGTCTCAGAGTTGTTTTCTGAAAATATACAAACATATTCTCGACCAAAAGTTAATAAAGGAATATTTTCTATAAATTTGACTGGGGATCCTTTTTCATTTTTTGCCCAAATGATTTTTCCCCTGGCTTCTTTTGTCACCTTGTGTGTTGTTCATGGGTGTCTTGCTTTTAGCCTTACAATTAATTTTCTAAAGTATTAATTTTCTAGATGTAATTTACTTACAGGATATTTTTCCTTACATGATATTCCTCTACCATCCCCTCCTTTTTTGATTAAAATGTTAGGAGGATTTTGAAAATTTTATAATGTAGTCTTGATGGCTTTTAAATTTTAATTTTTTGCACTATAATATTACTGTTTTAGGTTCATTACATGGTGCACAATTTTATCATGAGATGAAGTACCAATAAAAATTTTAGTTAACACTTTAGGAACACCTTTTTGTCCACTACAATTAATTTTTCTAGAATATTCGCTTGTTTCAACTAGCCAATTTAAATTTGCCTGAAAACTTGACTACTGTTTTACTGTCAAATTTATTACTCTAACAACAATCTTATTTTACCCTGTAAATATTGGTGGAAGGGATTATTTGCCTTCTTGAGTAGGTCCTGAGCATTCCTGGTGGTAGGCTGGATTTAGATATCGTAAACCCACTTCCCCATACCATGGGTACAAGACAACTCAAACAATTCTTGTTGGAGTGAGAGGGAAGCTGCTGTCGGCCAAGTCTCTGTCGGTCACCTGGGTCCTGATCTGAGCTGGGCATGGGAAGCACGAAGCAGCCATGGGGGCAGGAGACCTCCCTCAGAAGGGGCTAGGGTTCAGGCCCCTGCAATGTTGGGGGGGTGAGGGTCTGTGCCCCACTTCTGTTGATCCCCAAATTCTCTCCTGATGGCCCCTCTGTGACTGTGCCTGTCTTAGGTTGTTCCTTCCTTGAGGAATCTTACCCGTCTCTGGCTAACCAGCCATCCTCCGGGGCCAAGCAGGGTGACATGAGGTTCAGTTTTGTCTCCTTGGTAGCCTATGCCCCCGTGGCCTCCATGCCCAGCACCTGCCTTGGGATCCCCTCGCCTGCTTGCGGGGCCCCAGCACTGATCACATGTCTTGTGGAACCTGGGTTTCTTCTCCAGGGAGGGCTCAGTTCGCCCCACTGGGTGAGAGACAGATCCATGGCACCAGTCATCACGAGACTTCAACCTCGACATGATCAGAGAGCTCATGCAACAGCTGTGAGCAATTGAATTGTGAGAAGAGGGTCTCTCTTGGCCTAAAGGGTAAGAGGGACCAATACAGAATGCTCAGGTGCCTTCCCAGGAGGCCCTCTACACAATGAGAAGGATTAAATCCTTACATGTCCTTTTTAAATTGCTGCCAGACATTCAAAGTATTAGTTTGTACGTTTGCTTGGGATAATTGTATATTATGCTGTTGTAATTCTAAAGTATCAAGAGACGTGTTAAGTTTGTCTCCAAGCACCAAACAGATGACTTTTTTTTTTTTATCCCCAAGGGTGTGAGGAACTATTATAAGTACTGGGGGTGATCCAAATCTGGGAAAATTTTTAATGATAGTGTAGAATAATATCATGTAAGGATATTCTTTGTTCTAGTCCATGGCAATTCCCTTTCAAACTGGCTGTCCATTTCTTTTTATATAGACAAGGTCTTAGTTACATTTTCTGCACCTCTACCAGGGGCACGTAGTGATAGTAGTGACACCCTTTCTTTGGTGTCCACTCAAGCCAGAAACCTTTCTTTAATTGTACACACAAAGGGGCATTGTTTTGATTTCGTGTCATACAAAAGGGAAGCTGGGTGGAGACCCTTGTGTATTTATACTTTCTTGCCCCCACCCATGGACCTCCTGGATGACCAAGGTGTTTGGTATTATTGGTAACTACATTAGTCAGGGGATCAGCCCACGTAAGGGCTCTTACCCATGAAGGGTCAGGAGCATAAGACCAAAATACTTACCCTCTTGTCCCAGGTAAAATTACCGTACATCTGATGATTGTTAGCATGGCTAGAAAGGCGTTCTCAGGCATTGTTGGGTTTCTGGTTACCTCACAATTTCTTCCCTGAGGTTTGACGTTCTGATTGATGTTTCTCTGTTTCTGGATCTATTCCCGCCCCCCCCCCCCCCCCATCAGTTTATGTTGTTCATTATATTCCACAAATGAGTGATATCATGTGATATTTATCTTTCTCTGCCTGGCTTATTTCACTAAGCATAATGTTCTCCATCTCCATCCATATTGTTGCAAATGGTAAGAGCTCCTTCTTTTTTACCGCAGCGTAGTAGTATTCCATTGTGTAGATGTACCACAATTTTTTAATCCACTCATCTGCTGATGGCACTTAGGCTGTTTCCAAATCTTAGCTATGGTGAATTGTGCTGCTATGAACATAGGGGTGCATATATCCTTTCTGATTCATGTTTCCAGTTTCTTGGGATATATTCCTAGAAGTGGGATCACTGGGTCAAATGGGAGTTCTATTTTTAGTTTTTTAAGGAAACTCCATACTGTTCTCCACAGTGGCTGCACCAGTCTGCATTCCCACCAGCAGTGCACGAGGGTTCCTTTTTCTCCACATCCTTGCCAACACTTGTCATTTGTTGACTTGTTGATAATGGCCATTCTGACAGGTGTGAGATGGTACCGCATTGTTGTTTTGATTTGCATCTCTCTAATGATTAGTGATTTAGAGCAGGTTTTCATGTGTCTCTTGGCCTTCCTTCTGTCTTCTTTCGAAAAGTGTCTATTTAGATCAGTTGCCCATTTTTTGATTGGGTTGTTTATCTTCTTTTTGTTAAGCTGCATGAGTTCCCTGTAAATGTTGGAGATTAAACCCTTATTGTTGACATCATTGGCAAATATGTTCTCCCATTTAGTGGGCTTTCTTGTTGTTTTATTGATGGTTTCCTTTGCTGTGCAAAAGCTTTTTATTTTGATGTAGTCCCATTTGTTTATTTTCTCTTTAGCTTCCATTGCCCTAGGAGCAGTATCAGCGAAGAAGTTCTTTTGGCATATGTCATTTATTTTTCTGCCTGTAGATTCCTCTAGTATTTTTATGGTTTCCTGTCTTATGTTTAAGTCCTTTTCCATTTTGAGTTTATTTTTGTGTATGGTGTAAGTTGGTGGTCTACTTTCATTTTTTTGCATGTATCTGTCCAATTTTCCCAACACCATTTGTTGAAGAGACTGTCTTGACTCCATTGTATGTTCATGCCTCCTTTGTCAAATATTAATTGAGCATAGTGATTTGAATCGATTTCTCGGTTCTCTATTCTATTCCATTGATCTATATGTCTGTTCTTGTGCCAATACCAGGCAGTTTTGAGAACAGTGGCTTTGTAATACAGCTTGAAATCTGGTATGGAGATCCCACCTAGTTTGTTCTTCTTTCTCAGGATTGCTGTGGCTATTCGGGGTCTTTTTTTATTCCAAATGAATTTTTAAAAAGTTCGTCCTAGGTCTGTGAAGTATGCCGTTGGTATTTTAATGGGAAGTGCATTGAAATTATAGATTGCTTTGGGTAGTATGGACATTTTGATGATGTTGATTCTACCAATCCATGAGCATGGTATGTTCTTCCACCTGTTTATGTCTTCCTCTATCTCTTTTTTCAGTGTTGTGTAGTTTTCCGCGTATAGGTCTTTTACCTCCTTAGTTAAGTTTATTCCTAGGTATCTTAATTTTTTTGGTGTAATGGTAAATGGGATTGCATTTTTGGTCTCTCTTTCTGTAAGTTCATTATTGGTGTATAGAAATGCCATAGATTTCTTAGCATTTATTTTGTATCCTGCTACTCTGCCGAATTCATTTATTAAGTCTAGTAATTTTTTGATGGAGTCTTTAGGGTTTTCTATATACAGTATCATGTCATCTGCAAATAAGGAAAGTTTTACTTATTCTTTTCCAATTTGGATGCCTTTTATTTCTTCTTCTTGTCTGATTGCAATGGCTAGTATTTCCAACACTATGTTGAACAGGAGTGGTGAGAGTGGGCATCCCTGTCTTGTTCCTGTTCTTAGGGGAAATGGTTTTAGTTTTTGCCCATTGAGTATGATGTTGGCTGTGGGTTTGTCATATGTGGCTTTTATTATGTTGAGGTATGATCCTTCTATTCCCAGCTTGCTGAGAGTTTTTATCAAGAAAGGGTGTTGGATTTTGTCAATGCTTTTTCTGCATCAATTGATATGACTATATGGTTTTTATCCCTCAATTTGTTTATGTGATGTATCACGTTTATTGATTTGCGAATATTGTACCATCCTTGCATCCCAGGGATAAATCCTACTTGGTCGTGGTGTATGATCTTTCTGATGTATTGCTGGATTCGATTTGCTAGAATTTTGTTGAGGATTTTGGCATCTATGTTCATGAGGGATATTGGTCTGTAATTCTCTTTCATTGTGTTATCTTTATCTGGTTTAGGTATTAGGGTGATTCTGGCTTCATAGAAGGAGCTTGGAAGTGTTCCTTCTTCTTGAATTTTCTGGAATAGTCTGAGGAGGATAGGTTTTAGCTCTTCCTTGAATGTTTTATAAAACTCCCCAGTGAAGCCGTCTGGCCCTGGGCTTTTGTTTGCTGGGAGCTTTTTGATGACTGCTTCAATTTCTTCCATAGTTATCAGCCTATTGAGATTTTTAGTCTCTTCCTGAGTAAGTTTTGGAAGGTTGTGTTTTTCTAGGAATGTGTCCATTTCCTCCAGGTTGTCTAGTTTGTTGGAGTAGAGTTGTTCATAGTATTTTTTGACAATCCTTTGTATTTCTGTGGGGTCTGTTGTTATTTCACCTCTTTCATTTCTGATTTTGTTTATTTGGGTCCTCTCTCTTTGCTTCTTGGTGAGCCTGGCTAGAGGTTCATCAATCTTGTTTATCCTTTCGAAGAACCAGCTCTTGGTTTTGTTGACCTTGTGTATAGTTTTTTTGGTCTCTATGTCATTCATTTCTGCTCTGATCTTTATTATTTCCTTTCTTCTGCTCACTGTGGGCTTTTCTTGTTGCTCCCTTTCTAATTCTTTGAGTTGTTGAGTTAGATGATCTATTACCATTTTTTCTTGTTTTTTGAGGTAGGCCTGTAGAGCTATACATTTCCCCCTCAGGACTGCTTTCATTGTGTCCCATAGGATTTGCAATGTTGTGTTTTTATTGTCATTAGTCTCCAGGATGTTTTTAATTTCTTCTTTGATCTCATTGATAACCCAATCATTGTTTAGTAGCATGCTATTCAGTTTCCAAGTGTTTGAATTTTTTGGAATGTTTTTATTGTAGTTTATTTCTAATATTATGCCATTGTGGTCTGAGAAAATGCTTGATATGATTTCAATCTTTTGAATTTGGGGAGACTTTGCTTGTTACCCAATATGTGGTCTATTTTTGAGAATGTCCCATGTGCACTTGAGAAGAAGGTATATTCCATGGCTTTGGGGTGAAATACTCTGAAGATGTCAATTAGGTCCATCTGATCTAGTGTGTCATTTAGAATTGCTGTTTCTTTGCTGATTTTTTGTCCAGAGGATTTATCCATTGATGTCAGTGGTGTATTGAAGTCCCCTACTATGATTGTGTTGATGTCGATCTCTCCCTTGATATCTTCCAGCAGATTTTTTATGTATTTGGGCGCTCCTGGGTTGGGTGCATATACATTTACCAGAGTTATATCTTCTTGCTGGATTGCTCCCTTTAGTATTATGTAGTGGCCTTCCTTAACTCTTATTAAAGCCTTTACTTTGAGGTCTGTTTTATCTGATATAAGTATCGCAACCCCAGCTTTTTTCTCATTTCCATTTGCCTGAAAAATGTTTTTCTATCCCTTCACTCTCAGTCTGTGTGAATCTTTTGCTCTAAGGTGGGTCTCTTATAGACAGCAAATATATGGGTCATGTTTTCTTATCCATTCAGCTACCCTATGTCTTTTGATTGGTGCATTTAATCCATTTACGTTTACTGTTATTATTGATAAGTACCTGTTTGTTGACATACTTTTCCTTAGTGTTTGTGTTTCTTCTTGCCTTTGTCTTTCTTCTTTTTACAGCAGCCCCTTTAGCATTTCTTGCATTGCTGACTTGGTAGTGATGAACTCTCTTAGCCCTTTTTTGTCTGTGAAGCTTCTGATTCCACCTTCAATTTTGAATGATAGCCTTGCTGGATATACTATTTTTGGATTCAGTCCCTTGTTTTGCATCACTTTTATATTTCATTCCATTCCCTTCTGGCCTGGTGTGTTTCTGTTGAGAAATCAGTTGATATTCTGATAGGAGATCCCTTGTAGGTAACTTTCTGTTTCTCTCTGGCAGCCTTTAAAATTTTTGCTTTGTCGTTGGTGTTCGTCAATTTAATTATGATGTGTCTTGGTGTCGGTCTTTTGGGGTTCAACTTCTTTGGGACTCTGTGTACTTCTTGGACTTGGATAGTTTTTTTCTTACCAATATCAGGGAAGTTTTCTGTCATTATTTCTTCTAACAGGTTTTCTATTCCTTGCTTCTCTTCCTCTCCTTCTTTTATCCCTATTATTCGAAGGTTGTTTCGTTTTGTGTTGTCCCGAAGCTCCCTTAGGCTCTCCTCTTGCTTTTTAAGTTTTCTTTCCAGTTGCTGCTGTGTTTGTGTGTTTTTTCCTACCTTGTCTTCTAATTCGCTGATGCGGTCCTCAGCCTCTTCTACTCTACTCTTTAAGCCTTCCATTGTGTTCTTTATTGCAGCTATGTTGTTCTTCATCTCCTCTTGGTTTCTTTTCATGTTGGTGACATTTTCATTCAGCTCCTTATAGTTCTCATTGAGTTGTGTGTATTTGTCACCCATCCGTTTAAACATCCTTATAACGAATACTCTGAATTCTTTCTCTGTTAAGCTGCTAGCCTCAAGTTCATTTAACTCCCTTTCTGGTGATTCCTCTTTTTCCTCCATTTGGGAATTTCCTTTTTTTCTCCCCATGTTCTCCTGTAATGTTTTAATTGTAGATCCGCTTGCTTTGCTACCCAGGTTCTTTTGGGGATGGTGCTACTGGTGTAATCTCCCAGTTCTCCTGGGCTTGGTAATCTAGTGTTGCTCCCTACTTGAGCTACTTGGGTTCTCTTGGTGTAGGCCTGCAAGCTTGAGAGGCACAACTGTGGTGTCTAAAAGTCAGCAGCTATGGAGTGGAGTGTCCTAGTTGTTGCTGTCTTGCACCCTTAGTTGAAATCGCGCGTGTCCAGTGGGGACTCACAGTGGCACCCAGGAACCGTCTGTTGGGAGAGCTCCCAGTGGCTCCCACTAGCACCCTGTGTGTAGATGGACTCAGGGTGCCTGCCTGTTGTAAATTCGCTTCTGTGGAGGTGTGTTTGCAGGCGCAGAGCTTTGATGAACTCTGCGGGGTCCTGGCACTGAAGTTAAACAGCTAGGGTGTATGTGGGAAGTTATTCAGGAGAAAGGAGTTCAGAGTTTCTGCTGTGGGGCAGCGCGTCCTTGGCTATACAGAATCACTCCCAGCAGAGGCTCAAAGCAGCTCCCCAGAGGACCCTGTAGATATATGAGCTCAGGGTGCCTTCCCTTGCTGTGGCCATGAGTTTGCCCGCCCTTGAGTGTGTGCAAACTGGTGGCGCAAACTGGTGGCGTGCCCACCCGCCAGCACAAAGCTCTGAGGGACCCTGGCTCTGAAGTTGCACTGCAGGGGTGTCCGTGGGCAGTTATTTAGGAAGAGGCAGATCAGAGATTCTACTGCAGGGCCGTGCACCCTTGACTGTGCAAAATCACCCCCTAGGGGGCTCTCAGTGGTTCCCAAGCACTGCCTGGGTAGTGGAGTGCCTGGGTGCCTATGGGCTGGGGACGCAGGGAATCCTGAGTTCCAGCACTGGGGAGGGGGAGGTTGTACTTACTGCTTTCAGAGGCGCACTTTTGGAGGTGGAGGTCTCAGGGTTCATGCATCTGCAGCTGGGGTGGCAGGTCTTCTACCAGAGTGGCTGTAGTGACCAGGTTTGCTTCCAAGACCAGACTGGGTGGTGGTAAGGTTAGGATTCTAGTCTCTAGCAGTTCCGTTCTTAAAGATGGCGGGGTCTCTGTGCCACTGGTGTCCTCCCCAGAGTGTTTGCAGTGGCCGCGGGGTTTGCCAACCAAGACTGCCTGGATTGGAAGCCCCCTGGAGGAACTGCAGGGTCTAACTGTCCCTATTTCACTCACACACACACCCGAAAACGTCCACACACACCTCTATCACTCCTTCACTCGATCACACACTCACCCTCCCTACCTTCCTGCTGGTCGCCATCTTCCTACTTCTCCCCAATGCTTTTTGAATAAAATAATCTTTATTTTTTAATTTAGGTTAGTCTTTGAGTGATAAAAATTAACTTACCCATGAGAGAAGGTGATTCTGAGGGATTGCAACATAGCTTTGGAAACTGGAGAGTGTAGAGCTCATGGTGAACTAGAAACTGCTTTCTCTAGAGAAACCAAAGTTTCTAATGTCTAAAAACACTAAGTAGGAAGCACAAGTCGGTCAACGTGTAGTCTTTCTTTTTCTTTTTTTTCCCCATCACCCTATGATTCTTTTTCCATTTACTTCTAGAGAGAGTGGAATGATGGGAGGATGTGGAGAGAAAGAGAGAGAGAGAGAGAGAGAGAGAGAGAAACATCCAGAAGAGAGAGACACATCTATGGGTTGCCTCCTTTGTATGCCCGGACATGGCCTTAGGATTAAACCTGCAAATGAGTTCTTTGCCCTTGACCATAATGGAACCAGAGACCATTCGCTCCTGGAGCCAAAGCTCTAACAACTGAGTTAACTGGACAGTACAGTCTTTCTTAAAACACGGGAATCCAATGGAGACCTCTATAGGCTGATGTTGGCTTTCTAAAAATGATTTTTTGAGCTAGATTTATTGTAAATGTCATTATCTCAAATATTACTTCTTTTATTCCATATCCTGTCCCATTATTGTGAATTTTGGCCAGATAATCTGAAATTCTGTGGTTTCTTATCATCAATACTGCTTCAGTGTATGTCATTTTTCTCTGGAGTACTATCCTTGTGGTGTGTATACTAAAGTACCTTACATGGGAAACCATAAAAATCCTACAAGATGCATAGGCAGCAAAATAGCAGACATATGTCATAACAATATCAGACACAGCCCCTAGGGCAAAGGAGACTAAGGAGAAAAAAACAAATGAGACTACATCAAAATAAAAAGCTTCTGCACAGCAAAAGAAACCAACAAAACAAGAAAGCCCACTGCATGGTAGAACATATTTGCCAATGATATTTCTGATAAGGTTTTAATCTCCAAAATTTACAGAGAACTCATACAACTTAACAAAAGGAAGATAAGCAATCCAATCAACAAAATGGTCAAAGGATCTAAATCAGTGATGGCGAACCTATGACACGCGTGTCAGCACTGACACACATAGCCATTTCTGATGACACATGGCCGCTAAGGTGGCCGCATGCCGAGGATGAAACATTTGCTGCTCCTGAGGATGAAACATTTGGGAAATAATGTTTTTTCCTCAAAGTGACACACTACCCGAGTTATGCTCAGTTTTTTGGCGAAATTTGACACACCAAGCTCAAAAGGTTGCCCATCACTGATCTAAATAGACACTTTTCGGAAGAGGACATACTAGAAGGCCCAGAGACATATGAAAACATGCTCAAAGTCACTAATCATCCATGAGATGCAAATCAACAATGAGATACCATCTCACACCTGTCAGAATGGCTATCATCAACAAATCAACAAATGACAAGTGCTGAAAAGGATGTGGAGAAAAAGGAACCCTCCTGCACTGCTGATGGGAATGCAAACTGGTGCAGCCACTGTGGAAAACAGTATGGAATTTCCTCAAAAAACTGAAAATGGAACTCCCATTTGACCCAGTAATCCCATTTCTAGGACTATATCCCAAGGAAACACAAACCCAAAACACAAAGGATATATGCACTCCTATATTCATAGCAGCAAAATTTACAATAGCTAAGATTTGGAAACAGCCTAAGTGTCCATCAGCAGATGAGTGGATTAAAAAACTTTGGTACATCTACACATTGGAATACTATGCCGCTATTAAAAAGAAGGAAATCTTACCATTTGCAACAGCATGAATGGAACTGGAGAACATTAGGCTAAGAGAAATAAGCCAAATAGAGAAAGATTAATATCACATGATCTCACTCATATGTGGGATATAATGATCAATATAATTTGATAAACAAGAATAGATCGATCTAGAGACAAATGGTAGGGGAGGGGAGGTTAGAAAGCAACCAAAGGACTTATATGAATGCATATTAGCATAACCAATGGACACAGACACTAGGGCAGTGGGGACTTTCCAGGGCTGGGAAGGTTTAATGTGCACTTGCTGTATTTCAAGGATTTATGCAGTGTCTACCATACTTTCTATACTGTAGAATTACATTTTGATGTCTTTCCCATGTGATCTCTCAGAATTCTGTTATATTCATTGTTATTGGCTCTGATTTACGACTGGTTTCTTGCAGTGCACTATAATTGGCCTTTTGCTCTACTAATGAGACTTACCCACAGGTACAAACAAATTTGTACATGCTTCTGTTAACTGGAGAAGCTACATACACTTGTCTCTCACCTGTTTTACAGCTTAATGCTACTTTTTAGTCAATTCTAGTGGTTTTAAAGACCTATTTAATGTGCACTTGCTGTATTTCAAGGATTTCTGCAGTGTCTAACATACTTTCTATACTGTAGACTTATATTTTCTTGTCTTTTCCACTTGCATTCTCACAATTCTGTTATATTCATTATTATTGTCTCCGATTTACTAGTGGTTTCTTGCAGTGTCCTATAATTGGGCCTTTGCTCTACTTATGGGACTTCCCCACATGTACAAACAGCTTTGTGCATGCTTCTGTTAACTGGAGAAGCTACATACACTTGTCTATCAACTGTTTTACTGTTTAATGCTACATTTCAGTGAATTCCAGTGGTTTCAACGACTGGTTCAATGTGCACTTTGCTCTATATACAGTGTTTTCTGCAGTGTATAAAGACCTTTCTATACTGTAGACTTTTATTTTGTTTTCTTTTCCACTTGTATTCTCACAATTATGTTCTATTCACTATTATTTGCTCTGCATTACTACTTCTTTCTTGCAGTGACCTATAATTGGCCTTCTGCTCTTCTTCACCACATGTACAAAGAACATTATACAATCTTCTCTGAACTTGGGAAGCTATATACACTTGTCTCTCACCTGCTTTACAGTATATTGCTACTTTGTAGTGAATTCTCGTGGTAATAAAGCTGCTTAAATGTGCTGTTTGCTCTACTCTAGGATGGCCCACATTGTATGAAACACTTTCCTTACTATATCCTAACATTGTGATGTACTTTCCCGTCACTCTCTAGCTATTCTCTTCAATTCACTGCTATTTCGCCTTTATTCCTCGTCTTGCTTACAATGTCTTACAACTGGCTTTCTGTTGCAGTTACCCGACTTACCTACATCTTAGAAACACGTTTCTACACTGCTGTCTGAAGTGGAAAAGCAATATACACTTGTATCCCAAGTATCTTTTACAGTTTAATGCTACTTTTTTTGGTGAATTATAGTAGTTTTAAAAGAACGGTTTAATGTGCACTTGCTGTAGTTCAAGGATTTGCAGTGTCTAACATACTTTCTATACTGTAGACTTACATTTTGATGTCTTTCCCACGTGTTCTCTCACAATTCTGTTATATTCACTATTATTGGCTCTGGTTTACCACTGGTTTCTTGCAGCGTCCTATATTTGGGCCTTTGCTCTACTTATGGACTTTTGCCACATGTACAAACAGCTTTGTACATGCTTCTGTTAACTGGAGAAGTTACATACACTTGTCTGTCAACTGTTTTACTGTTTAATGCTACATTTCAATGAATTCCAGTGGTTTTAAAGACTGGTTCAATGTGCACGTTGCTCTATTTAAAGGGTTTTCTGCAGTGTACAAACACCTTTCTATACTGTAGACTTATATTTTGTTGTTTTTTCCACTTGTATTGTCACAATTCTGTTCTATTCACTATTATTTGCTCTGCATTACTACTTCTTTCTTGCAGTGACCTATAATTGGCCTTCTGCTCTTCTTCACCACATGTACAAAGAACATTATACAATCTTCTCTGAACTTGGGAAGCTATATACACTTGTCTCTCACCTGCTTTACAGTATATTGCTACTTTGTAGTGAATTCTCGTGGTAATAAAGCTGCTTAAATGTGCTGTTTGCTCTACTCTAGGATGGCCCACATTGTATGAAACACTTTCCTTACTATATCCTAACATTGTGATGTACTTTCCCGTCACTCTCTAGCTATTCTCTTCAATTCACTGCTATTTCGCCTTTATTCCTCGTCTTGCTTACAATGTCTTACAACTGGCTTTCTGTTGCAGTTACCCGACTTACCTACATCTTAGAAACACGTTTCTACACTGCTGTGTCTGAAGTGGAAAAGCAATATACACTTGTATCCCAAGTATCTTTTACAGTTCAATGCTACTTTTGGGTGAATTATAGTAGTTTTAAAGAACGGTTTAATGTGCACTTGCTGTAGTTCAAGGATTTGCAGTGTCTAACATACTTTCTATACTGTAGACTTACATTTTGATGTCTTTCCCACGTGTTCTCTCACAATTCTGTTCTATTCACTATTATTGGCTCTGGTTTACCACTGGTTTTCTTTGCAGCGTCCTATATTTGGGCCTTTGCTCTACTTATGGACTTCCCCACATGTACAAACAGCTTTGTACATGCTTCTGTTAACTGGAGAAGTTACATACACTTGTCTGTCAACTGTTTTACTGTTTAATGCTACATTTCAATGAATTCCAGTGGTTTTAAAGACTGGTTCAATGTGCACGTTGCTCTATTTAAAGGGTTTCCTGCAGTGTACAAACACCTTTCTATACTGTAGACTTATATTTTGTTTTTTCCACTTGTATTGTCACAATTCTGTTCTATTCACTATTATTTGCTCTGCATTACTACTTCTTTCTTGCAGTGACCTATAATTGGCCTTCTGCTCTTCTTCACCACATGTACAAAGAACATTATACAATCTTCTCTGAACTTGGGAAGCTATATACACTTGTCTCTCACCTGCTTTACAGTATATTGCTACTTTGTAGTGAATTCTCGTGGTATTAAAGCTGCTTAAATGTGCTATTTGCTCTATTCTAGGATGGCGCACATTGTATGAAACACATTCCTTACTATATCCTAACATTGTGATGTACTTTCCCTTCACTCTCTAGCTATTCTCTTCAATTCACTGCTATTTCGCCTTTATTCCTCGTCTTGCTTACAATGTCTTACAACTGGCTTTCTGTTGCAGTTACCCGACTTACCTACATCTTAGAAACACGTTTCTACACTGCTGTCTGAAGTGGAAAAGCAATATACACTTGTATCCCAAGTATCTTTTACAGTTCAATGCTACTTTTGGGTGAATTATAGTAGTTTTAAAGAACGGTTTAATGTGCACTTGCTGTAGTTCAAGGATTTGCAGTGTCTAACATACTTTCTATACTGTAGACTTACATTTTGATGTCTTTCCCACGTGTTCTCTCACAATTCTGTTCTATTCACTATTATTGGCTCTGGTTTACCACTGGTTTCTTGCAGCGTCCTATATTTGGGCCTTTGCTCTACTTATGGACTTCCCCACATGTACAAACAGCTTTGTACATGCTTCTGTTAACTGGAGAAGTTACATACACTTGTCTGTCAACTGTTTTACTGTTTAATGCTACATTTCAATGAATTCCAGTGGTTTTAAAGACTGGTTGGTTCAATGTGCACGTTGCTCTATTTAAAGGGTTTCCTGCAGTGTACAAACACCTTTCTATACTGTAGACTTATATTTTGTTTTTTTTTTTCCACTTGTATTGTCACAATTCTGTTCTATTCACTATTATTTGCTCTGCATTACTACTTCTTTCTTGCAGTGACCTATAATTGGCCTTCTGCTCTTCTTCACCACATGTACAAAGAACATTATACAATCTTCTCTGAACTTGGGAAGCTATATACACTTGTCTCTCACCTGCTTTACAGTATATTGCTACTTTGTAGTGAATTCTCGTGGTAGTAAAGCTGCTTAAATGTGCTGTTTGCTCTACTCTAGGATGGCCCACATTGTATGAAACACTTTCCTTACTATATCCTAACATTGTGATGTACTTTCCCTTCACTCTCTAGCTATTCTCTTCAATTCACTGCTATTTCGCCTTTATTCCTCGTTTTGCTTACAATGTCTTACAACTGGCTTTCTGTTGCAGTTACCCGACTTACCTACATCTTAGAAACACGTTTCTACACTGCTGTCTGAAGTGGAAAAGCAATATACACTTGTATCCCAAGTATCTTTTACAGTGCAAAGCTACTTTTGGGTGAATTATAGTAGTTTTTTTAAAACGGTTTAATGTGCACTTGCTGTATTTCAAGGATTTGCAGTGTCTAACATACTTTCTATACTGTAGACTTACATTTTGATGTCTTTCCCACGTGTTCTCTCACAATTCTGTTCTATTCACTATTATTGGCTCTGGTTTACCACTGGTTTCTTGCAGCGTCCTATATTTGGGCCTTTGCTCTACTTATGGACTTCCCCACATGTACAAACAGCTTTGTACATGCTTCTGTTAACTGGAGAAGTTACATACACTTGTCTGTCAACTGTTTTTTACTGTTTAATGCTACATTTCAATGAATTCCAGTGGTTTTAAAGACTGGTTCAATGTGCACGTTGCTCTATTTAAAGGGTTTCCTGCAGTGTACAAACACCTTTCTATACTGTAGACTTATATTTTGTTTTTTCCACTTGTATTGTCACAATTCTGTTCTATTCACTATTATTTGCTCTGCATTACTACTTCTTTCTTGCAGTGACCTATAATTGGCCTTCTGCTCTTCTTCACCACATGTACAAAGAACATTATACAATCTTCTCTGAACTTGGGAAGCTATATACACTTGTCTCTCACCTGCTTTACAGTATATTGCTACTTTGTAGTGAATTCTCGTGGTATTAAAGCTGCTTAAATGTGCTATTTGCTCTATTCTAGGATGGCGCACATTGTATGAAACACTTTCCTTACTATATCCTAACATTGTGATGTACTTTCCCGTCACTCTCTAGCTATTCTCTTCAATTCACTGCTATTTCGCCTTTATTCCTCGTCTTGCTTACAATGTCTTACAACTGGCTTTCTGTTGCAGTTACCCGACTTACCTACATCTTAGAAACACGTTTCTACACTGCTGTCTGAAGTGGAAAAGCAATATACACTTGTATCCCAAGTATCTTTTACAGTTCAATGCTACTTTTGGGTGAATTATAGTAGTTTTAAAAGAACGGTTTAATGTGCACTTGCTGTAGTTCAAGGATTTGCAGTGTCTAACATACTTTCTATACTGTAGACTTACATTTTGATGTCTTTCCCACGTGTTCTCTCACAATTCTGTTCTATTCACTATTATTGGCTCTGGTTTACCACTGGTTTCTTGCAGCGTCCTATATTTGGGCCTTTGCTCTACTTATGGACTTCCCCACATGTACAAACAGCTTTGTACATGCTTCTGTTAACTGGAGAAGTTACATACACTTGTCTGTCAACTGTTTTACTGTTTAATGCTACATTTCAATGAATTCCAGTGGTTTTAAAGACTGGTTCAATGTGCACGTTGCTCTATTTAAAGGGTTTCCTGCAGTGTACAAACACCTTTCTATACTGTAGACTTATATTTTGTTTTTTTTTCACTTGTATTGTCACAATTCTGTTCTATTCACTATTATTTGCTCTGCATTACTACTTCTTTCTTGCAGTGACCTATAATTGGCCTTCTGCTCTTCTTCACCACATGTACAAAGAACATTATACAATCAATCTTCTCTGAACTTGGGAAGCTATATACACTTGTCTCTCACCTGCTTTACAGTATATTGCTACTTTGTAGTGAATTCTCGTGATATTAAAGCTGCTTAAATGTGCTGTTTGCTCTATTCTAGGATGGCGCACATTGTATGAAACACTTTCCTTACTATATCCTAACATTGTGATGTACTTTCCCTTCACTCTCTAGCTATTCTCTTCAATTCACTGCTATTTCGCCTTTATTCCTCGTCTTGCTTACAATGTCTTACAACTGGCTTTCTGTTGCAGTTACCCGACTTACCTACATCTTAGAAACACGTTTCTACACTGCTGTCTGAAGTGGAAAAGCAATATACACTTGTATCCCAAGTATCTTTTACAGTTCAATGCTACTTTTGGGTGAATTATAGTAGTTTTAAAGAACGGTTTAATGTGCACTTGCTGTATTTCAAGGATTTGCAGTGTCTAACATACTTTCTATACTGTAGACTTACATTTTGATGTCTTTCCCACGTGTTCTCTCACAATTCTGTTTCTATTCACTATTATTGGCTCTGGTTTACCACTGGTTTCTTGCAGCGTCCTATATTTGGGCCTTTGCTCTACTTATGGACTTCCCCACATGTACAAACAGCTTTGTACATGCTTCTGTTAACTGGAGAAGTTACATACACTTGTCTGTCAACTGTTTTACTGTTTAATGCTACATTTCAATGAATTCCAGTGGTTTTAAAGACTGGTTCAATGTGCACGTTGCTCTATTTAAAGGGTTTCCTGCAGTGTACAAACACCTTTCTATACTGTAGACTTATATTTTGTTTTTTCCACTTGTATTGTCACAATTCTGTTCTATTCACTATTATTTGCTCTGCATTACTACTTCTTTCTTGCAGTGACCTATAATTGGCCTTCTGCTCTTCTTCACCACATGTACAAAGAACATTATACAATCTTCTCTGAACTTGGGAAGCTATATACACTTGTCTCTCACCTGCTTTACAGT
Source organism: Ia io (assembly GCA_025583905.1). Taxonomy (NCBI): domain Eukaryota; kingdom Metazoa; phylum Chordata; class Mammalia; order Chiroptera; family Vespertilionidae; genus Ia; species Ia io. The sequence continues at coordinate 302 of JAJQQW010000095.1, read as the reverse complement.
ATATTCTACTTTGTAGTGAATTCTCGTGGTAATAAAGCTGCTTAAATGTGCTGTTTGCTCTACTCTAGGATGGCCCACATTGTATGAAACACTTTCCTTACTATATCCTAACATTGTGATGTACTTTCCCGTCACTCTCTAGCTATTCTCTTCAATTCACTGCTATTTCGCCTTTATTCCTCGTTTTGCTTACAATGTCTTACAACTGGCTTTCTGTTGCAGTTACCCGACTTACCTACATCTTAGAAACACGTTTCTACACTGCTGTCTGAAGTGGAAAAGCAATATACACTTGTATCCCA
>JAJQQW010000030.1:0-77407 GCA_025583905.1 Ia io | reverse complement strand
CCTCAAACCCTAACCCTAAACCGACGTCATCACTCCCAGAAGTATAAATGTAACAAGTATCAAACTCGGTTCTATGTTCTTTGAACACGATCTCCTTGTCATGAAACAATGTGTTACAGATATGAAGGCCCTTTATTCACGTATTCCTCGTGTTTGAAGCACTTTCTTATACATTCACCTAGGTTATCATTGTGAATTTCCCGAGTAGGAGTCACTTCCTTCCAGTTCCTCAAGCTTCTTCATTGTGAATTCCAATTTGGTTAAACAGCGTTTTTTTTACAAATATACCAGCACTTTAACCATTATTACCACTTGAAAGTCTATCCTACCTTTCACAGCGCTTTGGAAACATATTCCCAGTATTTCAAAATTCAGTAGAGATGTTTGGGTTCTAAAACGTATTCCAAGAGTTCTAGAGACACTTGACACATCCCACAGGTCTGTTGTTTTGAGCTCTGAGAGTTTTCATGTTAACACGGGTGTCATACCGGCTTTTTAAAGGCGCATTAAAACACTACTTGGAACACTAGCCTAACTACCATTTTCATTTCTTAGTGTTCTCAATACTTTCATACTGTTCTATAGCTCTGGGAAAATGAATTTTTCAGTGTTTCACCAACTCCTTTTCCCGGAAACACCAACTGCTTTTGATGGGAAAAGTAAATGTAAACAGTGTCACACTCGGTTCTCAGCTGTTTGAACAAGATTTCCCATGACAAAATTGTGCTGTTCAGATATTCAGACGATTGGAACATGTATTCTTGTGTATGAAGCACATTTCTAAATATTTTTCCCTAGTCTGGAGTTGTGAATTCTCAGTGCGACACTCCCATTTGTCCAGGGCTTGAAGCTCATTCATTGTGAATTCCCAAGGTTACTACACCGTGACCCTAACCATGTACCTAGACCTCAAACCCTAACCCTAAACCGACCCCTAACCTGCGCCTGAACCCTAGCTAGCCCGAACCCTTATCCTAACCCTAACCCTAGCCCGAACACCAATTCTCTAACCCTAACACCAGAACTAACCTTGATGACGTCATCACTCCCAGCTGTCCCCTGGCCAAATCACCATCACCTGGGATCACTTGAGCCTGCCCACGTGGCCCCTCCCCCTTGGTGACGTCATCATTTCCGGTTTAACCGCCTAACCAGGTTTCTCTCAAAAAAGCCAACTCATTGTCCCTGAAGTATAAATGTAACAAGTATCAAACTCGGTTCTATGTTCTTTGAACACGATCTCCTTTTCATGAAACAATGTGTTACAGATATGAAGGCCCTTTATTCACGTATTCCTCGTGTTTGAAGCACTTTCTTATACATTCACCTAGGTTATCATTGTGAATTTCCCGAGTTGGAGTCACTTCCTTCCAGTGACTCAAGCTTCTTCATTGTGAATTCCAATTTGGTTAAACAGCGTTTTTTGTTACAAATATACCAGCACTTTAACCATTATTACCACTTGCAAGTCTATCCTACCTTTCACAGCGCTTTGGAAACATATTCCCAGTATTTCAAAATTCAGTAGAGATGTTTGGGTTCTAAAACGTATTCCAAGAGTTCTAGAGACACTTGACACATCCCACAGGTCTGTTGTTTTGAGCTCTGAGAGTTTTCATGTTAACACGGGTGTCATACCGGCTTTTTAAAGGCGCATTAAAACACTACTTGGAACAGTAGCCTAACTACCATTTTCATTTCTTAGTGTTCTCAATACTTTCATACTGTTCTATAGCTCTGGGAAAATGAATTTTTCAGTGTTTCACCAACTCCTTTTCCCGGAAACACCAACTGCTTTTGATGGGAAAAGTAAATGTAAACAGTGTCACACTCGGTTCTCAGCTGTTTGAACAAGATTTCCCATGACAAAATTGTGCTGTTCAGATATTCAGTCTATTGGAACATGTATTCTTGTGTATGGAGCACATTTCTAAATATTTCCCTAGTCTGGAGTTGTGAATTCTCAGTGCGACACTCCCATTTGTCCAGTGGGCTTGAAGCTCATTCATTGTGAATTCCCAATGTTACTACACCGTGACCTAACCACCCAGACCCCTGTCCCTAGTCCTCAAACCCTAACCTTACACAGAGCCCTAACCTGCGCCTGAACCCCTAGCTAGCCCGAACCCTTATCCTAACCCTAACCCTAGCCCAAACCCCAATTCTCTAACCCTAACACCAAACTAAACCTCGATGACGTCATCACTCCCAGCTGGTCCCCTGGCCAAATCACATCACATCACCTGGGATCACTTGAGCCTGCCCACGTGGCCCCTCCCCCTCCCCTGACCTCAATCACTTCCAGTTTAACCGCCTAACCAGGTTTCTCTCAAAAAACGCCAACTCATTGTCCCTGAAGTATAAATGTAACAAGTATCAAAAACTCGGTTCTATGTTCTTTGAACACGATCTCCTTGTCATGAAAAACAATGTGTTACAGATATTAAGGCCCTTTATTCACGTATTCCTCGTGTTTGAAGCACTTTTCTTATACATTCACCTAGGTTATCATTGTGAATTTCCCGAGTTGGAGTCACTTCCTTCCAGTGACTCAAGCTTCTTCATTGTGAATTCCAATTTGGTTAAACAGCGTTTTTTGTTACAAATATACCAGCACTTTAACCATTATTACCACTTGAAAGTCTATCCTACCTTTCACAGCGCTTTGGAAACATATTCCCAGTATTTCAAAAATTCAGTAGAGATGTTTGGGTTCTAAAACGTATTCCAAGAGTTCTAGAGACACTTGACACATCCCACAGGTCTGTTGCTTTGAGCTCTGAGAGTTTTCATGTTAACACGGGTGTCATACCGGCTTTTTAAAGGCGCATTAAAACACTACTTGGAAACACTAGCCTAACTACCATTTTCATTTCATTTCTTAGTGTTTCTCAATACTTTCATACTGTACTGTTTATAGCTCTGGGAAAATGAATTTTTTTTTCAGTGTTTCACCAACTCCTTTTTTCCCGGAAACACACAAACTGCTTTTGATGGGAAAAGTAAATGTAAACAGTGTCACACTCTCGTTTCTCAGCTGTTTTTTGAACAAGATTTCCCATGACAAAATTGTGCTGTTCAGATATTCAGACGACTGGAAACATGTATTCTTGTGTATATGAAGCACATTTCTAAATATTTCCCCTAGTCTGGAGTTGTGAATTCTCAGTGCGACACTCCCATTTGTCCAGGGCTTGAAGCTCATTCATTGTGAATTCCCAAGGTTACTACACCGTGACCCTAACCATGTACCTAGACCTCAAACCCTAACCCTAAACCCCGACCCCTAAACTGCGCCTGAACCCTAGCTAGCCCGAACCCTTATCCTAACCCTAACCCCTAGCCCGAACACCAATTCTCTAACCCTAACACCAGAACTAACCTTGATGACGTCATCACTCCCAGCTGTCCCCCTGGCCAAATCACCATCACCTGGGATCACTTGAGCCTGCCCACGTGGCCCCTCCCCCTTGGTGACGTCATCACTTCCGGTTGAAACGCCTAAACCAGGTTTCTCTCAAAAACGCCAACTCATTGTCCCTGAAAGTATAAATGTAACAAGTATCAAACTCGGTTCTATGTTCTTTGAACACGATCTCCTTGTCATGAAAACAATGTGTTACAGATATGAAGGCCCTTTATTCACGTATTCCTCGTGTTTGAAGCACTTTCTTATACATTCACCTAGGTTATCATTGTGAATTTCCCGAGTAGGAGTCACTTCCTTCCAGTTCCTCAAGCTTCTTCATTGTGAATTCCAATTTGGTTAAAAACAGCGTTTTTTTTTTACAAATATACCAGCACTTTAACCATTATTATTACCACTTGAAAGTCTATCCTACCTTTCACAGCGCTTTGGAAACATATTCCCAGTATTTCAAAATTCAGTAGAGATGTTTGGGGTTCTAAAACGTATTCCAAGAGTTCTAGAGACACTTGACACATCCCACAGGTCTGTTGTTTTGAGCTCTGAGAGTTTTTCATGTTAACACGGGTGTCATACCGGCTTTTTAAAGGGCGCATTAAAACACTACTACTTGGAACACTAGCCTAACTACCATTTTCATTTCTTAGTGTTCTCAATACTTTCATACTGTTCTATAGCTCTGGGAAAATGAATTTTTCAGTGTTTCACCAACTCCTTTTCCCGGAAACCCCAACTGCTTTTTGATGGGAAAAGTAAATGTAAACAGTGTCACACTCGGTTCTCAGCTGTTTGAACAAGATTTCCCATGACAAAATTGTGCTGTTCAGATATTCAGACCGATTGGAACATGTATTCTTGTGTATGAAGCACATTTCTAAATATTTCCCTAGTCTGGAGTTGTGAATTCTCAGTGCGACACTCCCATTTGTCCAGGGCTTGAAGCTCATTCATTGTGAATTCCCAAGGTTACTACACCGTGACCCTAACCATGTACCTAGACCTCAAACCCTAACCCTAAACCCGACCCCTAACCTGCGCCTGAACCCTAGCTAGCCCGAACCCTTATCCTAACCCTAACCCTAGCCCGAACACCAATTCTCTAACCCTAACACCAGAACTAACCTTGATTGATGACGTCATCACTCCCAGCTGGTCCCCTGGCCAAATCACCATCACCTGGGATCACTTGAGCCTGCCCACGTGGCCCCTCCCCCCCCCCTGGTGACGTCATCACTTCCGGTTTAACCGCCTAACCAGGTTTCTCTCAAAAAAAAAAACTCATTGTCCCTGAAGTATAAATGTAACAAGTATCAAACTCGGTTCTATGTTCTTTGAACACGATCTCCTTGTCATGAAACAATGTGTTACAGATATGAAGGCCCTTTATTCACGTATTCCTCGTGTTTGAAGCACTTTCTTATACATTCACCTAGGTTATCATTGTGAATTTCCCGAGTTGGAGTCACTTCCTTCCAGTGACTCAAGCTTCTTCATTGTGAATTCCAATTTGGTTAAACAGCATTTTTTTTTTACAAATATACCAGCACTTTAACCATTATTACCACTTGCAAGTCTATCCTAACTTTCACAGCGCTTTGGAAACATATTCCCAGTATTTCAAAATTTCAGTAGAGATGTTTGGGTTCTAAAAACGTATTCCAAGAGTTCTAGAGACACTTGACACATCCCACAGGTCTGTTGCTTTGAGCTCTGAGAGTTTTCATGATAACACGGGTGTCATACCGGCTTTTTAAAGGCGCATTAAAACACTACTTGGAACAGTAGCTTAACTACCATTTTCATTTCTTAGTGTTCTCAATACTTTCATACTGTTCTATAGCTCTGGGAAAATGAATTTTTCAGTGTTTCACCAACTGCTTTTCCCGGAAACACCAACTGCTTTTCATGGGAAAAGTAAATGTAAACAGTGTCACACTCGGTTCTCAGCTGTTTGAACAAGATTTCCCCCATGACAAAATTGTGCTGTTCAGATATTCAGTCTATTGGAACATGTATTCTTGTGTATGGAGCACATTTCTAAATATTTCCCTAGTCTGGAGTTGTGAATTCTCAGTCAGTGCGACACTCCCATTTGTCCAGTGCTTGAAGGTCATTTGATTGTGAATTCCCAATGTTACTACACCGTGACACTAACCCTGTCCCTAGACCTCAAACCCTAACCTTACACAGAGCCCTAACCTGCGCCTGAACCCTAGCTAGCCCGAACCCTTATCCTAACCCTAACCCTAGCCCAAACCCCAATTCTCTAACCCTAACACCAAACAAACCTCGATGATGACGTCATCACTCCCAGCTGGTCCCCTGTCCAAATCATCATCACCTGGGATCACTTGAGCCTCCCAAGTGGCCCCTTCCCCTTGGTGACCTCAACACTTCCAGTTTAATGGCCTAACCAGGCTTTCTCTCTCAAAAATGCCAACTCATTGTCCCTGAAGTATAAATGTAACAAGTATCCAACTCGGTTCAATGTTCTTTGAACACGATCTCCTTGTCATGAAACAATGTGTTACAGATATTAAGGCCCTTTATTCACGTATTCCTAGTGTTTGAGGCACTTTTTTATACATTCACCTAGGTTATCATTGTGAATTTCCCGAGTTGGAGTCACTTCCTTCCAGTTCCTCAAGCTTCTTCATTGTGAATTCCAATTTGGTTAAACAGCGTTTTTTTTTACAAATATACCAGCACTTTAACAATTATTACAACTTGAAAGTCTATCCTACCTTTCACAGTGCTTTGGGAACGTATTCCCAGTATTTCCAAATTCAGAAGAGATGTTCGGGTTCTAAAACGTATTCCAAGAGTTCTCGAGACACTTGACACATCCCACAGGTCTGTTGTTTTTAGCACTGAGAGTTTTCATTTTAATACGGGTGTCATACCTGCTTTCTAAAGGCAAATTAACACACTACTTGGAAGACTAGCCTAACTACCATTTTCATTTCTTAGTGTTCTCAATACTTTCATACTGTTCTATAGCTCTGGGAAAATGAATTTTTCAGTGTTTCACCAACTCCTTTTCCCGGAAATGTCAACTGCTTTTGATGGGAAAAGTAAATGTAAACAGTGTCACACTCGGTTCTCAGCTGTTTGAACAAGATTTACCAGTGAAAAAATTGTGCTGTTCACATATTCAGTCTATTGGAACATGTATTCTTGTGTATGAAACACACTTTTCTAAATATGTCCCTAATCTGGAGTTGTGAATTCTCAATGCGACACCCCCATTTGTCCAGTGCTTGAAGGTCATTGATTGTGAATTCCCAATGTTACTACACTGTGACCCTAACCCTGTCCCTAGACCTCAAACCCTAACCCTAAACAGAGCCCTAACCTGCGCCTGAACCCTAACTAGCCCGAACCCTTACCCTAACCCTAATCCTAGCCCAAACCCCTATTCTCTAACCCTAACACCGGAACAAACTTCGATGACGTCATCACTTCCAGCTGGTCCCCTGGCCAAATCATCATCACCTGGGATCACTTGAGCCTCCCAAGTGGCCCCTCCCCCTGGGTGACTTCATCACTTCCGGTTTAATAGCCTAACCAGGCTTCTCTCAAAAAAACGCCAACTCATTGTCCCTGAAGTATAAATGTAACAAGTATCCAACACGGTTCTATGTTCTTTGAACACGATCTACTTGTCATGAAACAATGTGTTACAGATATTAAGGCCCTTTATTTCACGCATTCCTAGTGTTTGGAGCACTTTCTTATATATTCACCTAGGTTATCATTGTGATTTCCCGAGTTGGTGTCACTTTCTTCTAGTGACTCAAGGTCCTTCATTGTGAATTCCAATGTGGTTAAACAGCGTTTTTTTTTACAAATATACCAATACTTTAACCATTATTACCACTTGAAAGTCTATCCTACCTTTTACAGCGCTTTGGAAACGTTTTCCCAGTATTTCAAAATTCAGTAGAGATGTTCGGGTTCTAAAACGTATTCCAAGAGTTCTAGAGACACTGTGACACATCCCACAGGTCTGTTGTTTTGAGCTCTGAGAGTTTTCATTTTAACACGGGTGTTATACCGGCTTTCTAAAGGCACATTAAAACACTACTTGGAACACTAGCCTAACTACCATTTTCATTTCTTAGTGTTCTCAATACTTTCATACAGTTCTATACCTCTGGGAAAATGAATTTTTTAGTGTTGCACCAACTCCTTTTCCCAGAAACACCAACTGCTTTTGGTGGGAAAAATAAATTTAAACCGTGTCACACTCGGTTCTCAGCTGTTTGAACAAGATTTTCCAGTGAAAAAATTGTGCTGTTCAGATATTCAGTCTATTGGAACATGTATTCTTGTGTATGAAACACTTTTCTAAATATTTCCGTAGTCTGGAGTTGTGAATTCTCAATGCGACACTCCCATTTGTCCAGTGCTTGAAGGTCATTGATTGTGAATTCCCAATGTTACTATACCATGACACTAACCCTGTCCCTAGACCTCAAACTCTAACCTTACACAGAGCCCTAAACTGCGCCTGAACCCTAGCTAGCCCGAACCCTTATCCTAACCCTAACCCTAGCCCAAACCCCCAATTCTCTAACCCTAACACCAGAACTAACCTCGATGACGTCATCACTCCCAGCTGGTCCCCCTGGCCAAATCATCATCACCTGGGATCACTTGAGCCTCCCAAGTGGCCCCTCCCCCTTGGTGACGTCTTCACTTCCGGTTTAACGGCCTAACCAGGCTTCTCTCAAAAAATGCCAACTCATTGTCCCTGAAGTACAAATGTAACAAGTATCCAACTAGGTTGTATGTTCTTTGAACACGATCTCCTTGTCATGAAACAATGTGTTACAGATATTAACGCCCTTTATTCACGTATTCCTAGTGTTTGAAATCACTTTCTTATACATTCATCTAGGTTATCATTGTGAATTTCCCGAGTTGGAGACACTTTCTTCCTGTGACTCAAGCTTCTTCCTTGTGTGAATTCCAATTTGGTTAAACAGCATTTTTTTTTTTTACAAATATACCAGCACTTTAACCTTTATTACCACTTGAAAGTCTATCCTACCTTTAACAGCTCTTGGAAACATTTTCTAAGTATGTTCAAAATTCAGTAGAGATGTTCCGGTTCAAAAACATATTCCAAGAGTTCTAGAGACACTGTGACACATCTCACGTGTCTGCGTTTTGAGCTCTGAGAGTTTTCATTTTAACACAAGTGTCATAACGGCTTTTAAAGGCACATTAAAACACTACTTGGAACACTAGCCTAACTACCATTTTCATTTCTTAGTGTTCTCAATACTTTCATACTGTTCTATAGCTCTACGAAAATGAATTTTTCAGTGTTTCACCAACTCCTTTTCCCGGAAACGCCAACTCCTTTTGACTGGAAAAGTAAATGTAAACAGTGTCACACTCGGTTCTCAGCTGTTTGAACAAGATTTCCCAGTGACAATTGTGCTTTTCAGATATTCAGTCTATTGGAACATGTATTCGTGTGTATGAAGCACTTTTCTAAAAATGTCCCTAGTCTGGAGTTGTGAATTCTCAATGCGACACTCCCATTTGTCAAGTGTTTGAAGGTCATTGATTGTGATATCCCAATGTTACTACACTGTGACCCTAACCACGTCCCTAGACCTCAAACCCTAACCCTAAACAGAGCCCTAACCTGCGCCTGAACCCTAACTAGCCTGAACCCTTATCCTAACCTTAACCCTAGCCTGAACACCAATTCTCTAACCCTACCACCAGAACTAACCTCGATGACGTCATCACTCCCAGCTGGTCCCCTGGCCAAATCATCATCACCTGGGATCACTTGAGCCTGCCCACGTGGCCCCTCCCCCTTGGTGACGTTATCACTTCCGGTTTAATGGCCTAACCACTCTTCTCTCAAAAACGCCAACTCATTGTACTTGAAATATAAATGTAACAAGTATCCAACATGGTTGTATGTTCTTTGAACACGATCTACTTGTCATGAAACAATGTGTTACAGATATTAAGGCCCTTTATTCACGCATTCCTAGGGTTTGGAGCACTTTCTTATATATTCACCTAGGTTATCATTGTGAATTTCCCGAGTTGGAGTCACTTTCTTCCAGTGACTCAAGGTCCTTCATTGTGAATTCCAAATGTGGTTAAAGAGCGTTATTTTTTACAAATATACCAATACTTTAACCATTATTACCAGTTGAAAGTCTATCCTACCTTTCACAGCGCTTGGAAACATTTTACCAGTATTTCAAAATTCAGTAGAGATGTGCGGGTTCTAAAACATATTCCAAGAGTTCTAGAGATACTGTTACACATCCCACATGTCTGTTGTTTTTTAGCTCTGAGAGTTCACATTTCGACACGGGTGTCATACCGGCTTTTGAAAGGCACATTAACACACTATTTGGAACACTAGCCTAACTACCATTTTCATTTCGTAGTGTTCTAAATACTTTCATACTCTTTTATAGCTCTAGGAAAATGAATTTTTCAGTGTTTCACCAACTCCTTTTCCCGGAAACGCCAACTCCTTTTCACTGGAGAAATAAATATAAACAGTGTCACACTCGGTTCTCAGCTGTTTGAACAAAGATTTTCCAGTGACAAAATTGTGCTGTTCAGATATTCAGTCTGTTGGAGCATGTATTCTTGTGTATGAAGCACATTTCTAAATATTTCCCTAGTCTGGAGTTGTGAATTCTCAGTGCGACACTCCCATTTGTCCAGGGCTTGAAGCTCATTCATTGTGAATTCCCAAGGTTACTACACTGTGACCCTAAACCTCTCCCTAGACCTCAAACCCTAACCCTAAACAGAGCCCTAACCTGCGCCTGAACCCTAGCTAGCCTGAACCCTTATCCTAACCTTAACCCTAGCCTGAACACCAATTCTCTAACCCTACCACCAGAACTAACCTCGATGACGTCATCACTCCCAGCTGGTCCCCTGGCCAAATCATCATCACCTGGGATCACTTGAGCCTGCCCACGTGGCCCCTCCCCCTTGGTGACGTTATCACTTCCGGTTTAATGGCCTAACCACTCTTCTCTCAAAAAAGCCAACTCATTGTCCTTGAAATATAAATGTAACAAGTATCCAACATGGTTGTATGTTCTTTGAACACGATCTACTTGTCATGAAACAATGTGTTACAGATATTAAGGCCCTTTATTCACGCATTCCTAGGGTTTGGAGCACTTTCTTATATATTCACCTAGGTTATCATTGTGAATTTCCCGAGTTGGAGTCACTTTCTTCCAGTGACTCAAGGTCCTTCATTGTGAATTCCAATGTGGTTAAACAGCGTTATTTTTTACAAATATATGGCACTGTAACCATTATTACCACTTGAAAGTCTATCCTACCTTTAGCAGCGCTTTGGGAACGTTTTCCCAGTATTTCAAAATTCAGCAGTGATGTTCGGGTTCTAAAACGTATTCCAAGAGTTCTAGAGACACTTGACACATCCCACAGGTCTGTTGTTTTTGGCTCTGAGAGTTTTCATTTTAACACGAGTGTCATACCGGCTTTTTAAAGGCACATTAACACACTACTTGGAACACTAGCCTAACTACCATTTTCATGTCTTAGTGTTCTCAATACTTTCATACTGTTCTATAGCTCTATGAAAATGAATTTTTTAGTGTTTCACCAACTCCTTTTCCCGGAAACACCAACTCCTTTTGATGGTAGAAATAAATATAAACAGTGTCACACTCGGTTCTCAGCTGTTTGAACAAGATTTCCCAGTGACAAAATTGTGCTGTTCAGATATTCAGTCTATTGGAACATGTATTTTTGTGTAGGAAGCACATTTCTAAATATTTCCCTAGTCTGGAGTTGTGAATTCTCAGTGGGACACTCCCATTTGTCCAGTGCTTGAAGCTCAGTCATTGTGAATTCCCAATGTTACTACATGATGACCCTAACCCTGTCCCTAGACTTCAAACCTTAACCCTAAACCGAACCCTAATCTGCGCCTGAACCCTAGCTAACCCAAACCCTTATCCTAACCCTAACCCTAGCCCAAACATCAATTCTCTAACCCTGACACCATAACTAACTCGATGGCGTCATCACTCCCAGCTGCTCCCTGGCCCAAATCATTATCATCTGGGATCACTGGAGCCTGCCCACGTAGCCCCTCTCCCTTGGAGACGTTATCACTTCCGGTTTAATGGCCTAACCACTCTTCTCTCAAAAACGCCAACCCATTGTCCCTGAAGTATAAATGTAACAAGTATCCAACTCGGTTCTATGTTCTTTGAACACGATCTCCTTGTTTTGAAACAATGTGTTACAGATATAAAGGCCCTTTATTCACGTATTCCTCCTGTTTGAAGCACTTTCTTATATATTCACCTAGGTTATCATTGTGAATTTCCCTAGATGGAGTCACATTCTTCCAGTGACTCAAGCTCCTTCACTGTGAATTCCAATTTGGTTAAAACAAGGTTTTTTTTTACAAATATACCTGCACTTTAACCATTATTACCACTTGAAAGTCTATCCTTCCTTTCACAGAGCTTTGGAAACATATTTCCTGTATGTCAAAATTCAGTAGAGATGTTCTGTTTCTAAAACGTATTCCAAGAGTTCTAGAGACACTTGACACATCCCACAGGTCTGTTGTTTTTTAGCTCTCAGAGTTTTCATTTTAACACGGGTGTCATACAGGATTTTTAAACGCACATTAAAACACTACTTGGAACACTAGCCTATCTACCATTTTCATTTCTTAGTGTTCCCAATACTTTCATACTCTTCTATAGCTCTGAGAAAATGAATTTTTCAGTGTTTCACCAACTCCTTTTCCTGGAAACGCCAACTCCTTTGACAGGAAAAATAAATGTAAACAGTGTCTCACTCGGTTTTCAGCTGTTTGAACAAGATTTCCCAGTGACAAAATGGTGTTGTTCAGATATTCAGTCTATTGGAACATGTATTCTTGTGTATGAAGCACTTTTCTAAATATGTCCCTAGTCTGGAGTTGTGAATTCTCAGTGGGACACTCCCGTTTGTCCAGTGCTTGAAGCTCATTCATTGAGAATTCCCAATGTTACTACACCGTGACCCTAACCCTGTCCCTAGAACTCAAACTCTAACCCTAAACCGAACCCTAACTTGCGCCTGAACCCTAGCTAACCCGAACCCTTATCCTAACCCTAGCCCCAACACCAATTCTCTAACCCTAACATCAGAACTAACCTCGATGACGTCATCACTCCCAGCTGGTCCCCTGGCCAAATCATCATCACCTGGGATCACTTGAGCCTGCCCACGTGGCCCCTCCCCCTTGTTGACGTCATCACTTCCGCTTTAACGGCTTAACCAGGCTTCTCTCAAAAACGCCAACTCATTGTCCCTGAAGTATAAATGTAACAAGTATCCAACTCGGTTCTATGTTCTTTGAACACGATCTCCTTGTCATGAAACAATATGTTACAGATATTAAGGCCCTTTATTCACGTATTCCTAGTGTTTGAAGCACTTTCTTATACATTCACCTACGTTATCACTGTGAATTTCCTGAGTTGGAGACACTTTCTTCCAGTGACTCAAGCTTTTACATTGTAAATTCTAATTTGGTTAAACAACGTTTTTTTTAAACAAATATACCAGCACTTTAACCATTATTACCACTTGAAAATCTATCCTGCCTTCACAGCACTTTGGATACATATTCCCAGTGTTTCAAAATTCAGTAGAGATGTTCAGCTTCTAAAACGTATTACAAGGGTTCTAGAGTCACTCTGCCACATCCCCCAGGTCTGTGGTTTTGAGTTCTGAGAGTTTTAATTTTAACACGGGTGTCATACCGGATTTTTAAAGGCACATTAAAAGGCTCCTTGGAACACTAGCCTAACTACCATTTTCATTTCTTAGTGTTCTCAATATTTTCATACTGTTCTATAGCTCTAGAGAAATGATTTTTTCAGTGTTTCATCAACTCCTTTTCCACGAAACACCAACTCCTTTTAATAGGAAAAATAAATGTAAACAGTGTCACACTCGGTTCTCAGCTGTTTGAACAAGATTTCCCAGTGACAAATTGTGCTGTTCAGATATTCAGTCTATTGGAGCATGTATTCTTGTGTATGAAGCACATTTGTCAATATTTCCCCAGTCTGGAGTTGTGAATTCTCAGTGCTACGCTCCCATTTGTCCACTGGTTGAAGATCATTCATTGTGAATTCCCTAAGTTACTTCACCTTGACCCTAACCCTGTCCCTAAACCTCTAACCCTAACCCTAAACCTAACCCTAACCTGCGCCTGAATCCTAGCTAGCCCGAACCCTTATCCTAACCCTAACCCTAGTTCGAACCCCAATTATCTAACCCTAACACCAGAAACTAACCTCGATGACGTCATCACTCCCAGCAGGTCCCCTGGCCAAATCATCATCACCTGGGATCACTTGAGCCTGCTTACATGGCCCCTCCCCCTTGGTGACGTCTTCACTTCTGGTTTAAGGGCCTAACCAGGCTGTTCTCAAAAATGCGAACTCATTGTCCCTGAATTATAAATGTAACCAGTATCCCACTCGGTTCTATGTTCTTTGAAAACGATTTCCATGTCATCAAACAATGTTTTACAGATATTAAGGCCCTTTATTCAGGTATTCCTAGTGTTTGAAGCACTTTCTTATATATTCACCTAGGTTATCATTGTGAATTTCCTGAGTTAGAGACACTTTCTTCCAGTGACTCAAGATTCTTCATTGTGAATTCCAATTTGGTTAAACAGCGTTTTGTTACAAATATACCAGCACTTTAAACCATTATTACCACTTGAAAGTCTATCCTACCTTCACAGCACTTTGGATACATATTCCAAGTATTTCAAAATTTAGTAGAGATGTTAGGGTTCTAAAACGTATTCCAAGAGTTCTAGAGACACTCTGCCCCAACCCCCAGGTCTGTTGTTTTAAGGTCTGAGCGTTTTCATTTTAACACGGGTGTCATACCGTCTTTTTAAAGGCACATTAAAACACTACTTGGAACAGTAGCCTAACTACCATTTTCATTTCTTAGTGTGTCAATATTTTCATACTGTTCTTTAGCTCTAGGAAAATGAATTGTTCAGTGTTTCCCCAACTTTTTTTCCCGGAAACTCCAACTCCTTTTGTACAGTTGAATGCTACTTTTCAGTGAATTCTATTGCTTTCAAAGACTGGTTTAATGTGCACTTGCTCTATTTCAAGGATTTCTGCAGGTTACAATATTTTTTCTATACTGTAGGCGTGAATTTTGATTTCTTTTCCACTTGTTCTCTCACAATTCAGGTATATTCATTATTGGCCCTGAATTACTACTGGTTTCTTGCAGTGTCCTATAACTGGCCTTCTGCTCTATTTATGGGACTTAACCACATTTACCAACAACTTTATAAACTCCTCTGTGAACTAGAGAAGCTATATAAACTTGTCTCTCAACTTTTTTCCAGTTTAGTGCTACTTTTCAGTGAAGTCTAGTGCTTTCAAAGACTGGTTTAATGTGCACTTGCTCTAATTCAAGGATTTCTGCAGTGGGCAAAGACCTTTCTAGACTTTTGACTTCCATTTTGATGTCTTTTCCATTTCGTCCCTCACAATTCTGTTCTATTCACTATTATTTTCTCTGAATTATTAGTGGTTCCTTGCAGTGTCCTATAATTGGCCTTCTGCTCTAATCATGGGACCTCCCCACATATACAAACAAGTTTGTACACTCTTCTCTGAACTTGAGAAGCTATATACACTTGTCTCTCAACTGTTGTACAGTTGAATGCTACTTTGCTGTGAATTCTATTGCTTTCAAAGACTGGTTTAATGTGCAGTTGCTCTATTTCAAGAATTTCTGCAGGGTACAAACATCCACTCTAGACTATAGACTTACATTTTGATGTCTTGTCCACTTTGTTCTCTCACAATTCTGTTATATTCATTATTATTTGCTCTGAATTGCTACTTGTTTCTTGCAGTGTCCTATAATTTACCTTTTGCTCTACTGATGGTACCTCCCCACATATACGAACAACTTTGTACACTCTTCTCTGAACTTGACAAGCTATATACACTTGTCTCTCAACTGTTTGTACAGTTTAATGCTACTTTGCAGTGAATTCTTTTGCTTTCAAAGACTGGTTTATTGTGCACTTCCTCTATTTCAAGGATTTCTGCAGTGTATAACATCCTTTCTAGACTATAGTCTTACGTTTTGATGTCACTTCCTCTTTTCTCTCACAATTCTGTTATATTCATTCATTATTATTTATCTGAATT
This sequence comes from Ia io, assembly GCA_025583905.1. Taxonomy (NCBI): domain Eukaryota; kingdom Metazoa; phylum Chordata; class Mammalia; order Chiroptera; family Vespertilionidae; genus Ia; species Ia io. The sequence goes on along the minus strand of JAJQQW010000030.1, from coordinate 61,726 downwards.
ACTAGCGGTTGTTTGCAGTGTCCTATTATTGGCCTTCTGCTATAATTATGGGATTTCCCCACATGTACAAACCACTTTGTACACTCTTCTCTGAACTTGAGAAGCTATATACACTTTTTTCTCAACTGTTTTACAGTTGAATGCTACTTTGTATTGAATTCTATTGCTTTCAAAGACTGGTATAATGTGCACTTGCTTCTATTTCAAATATTTCTGCAGGGTACAACATCCATTCCACACTATAGACTTACATTTTGATGTCTTTTCCACTTGTTCTCTCACAGTTCAGTTATATTCATTGTTATTGGCTCTGAATTACTACTGGTTTCTTGCAGTGTCCTATAACTGGCCTTCTCTTCTACTTATGGGACTTAAGCACATTTACAAGAAACTTTATACACTCTTCTGTGAACTAGAGAAGCTATATAAACTTGTCTCTCAACTGTTTTAACAGTTTAATGCTAACTTTCAGTGAATTCTAGTGGTTTCAAAGTCTGGTTTAATGTGCACTTTGCTCCTATTTAAAGGGTTTTCTACAGTGTACAAAGATCTTTCTATACTTCAGACTTACATTTTTGATGGCTTTTTGCACTTGTTCTATCACAATAATGTATATTCATTGTTATTTGCTCTGAATTACTATAGTGTTCCTTGCAGTGTTCCTATAATGGCCTTCTCCTGTACTTTTGGGAATTCCTCACATGTACAAACAACTTTAGTACACTCTTCTCTGAACTTGAGAAGCTATATACACTTTTCTCTCAACTGTTGTACAGTTCAATGCTACTTTCAATGAATTCTAGTGGTTTCAAAGACTGGTTTAATGTGCACTTGCTCTATTTCAAGAAATTCTGCAGGGTACAACATCCATTCTATACTATAGACTTACATTTTGATGTATTTTCCACTTGTTCTCTCACAATTCATTTAGATTCATTGTATTAATTGCTCTGAATTATACTACTGGTTTCCTTGCAGTGTCCTATAATTGGCCTTTTCCTCTACTTCATGGGACTTGGGTACATGTACAAAGAACTTTATACACTCTTCTAACGTGAATTAATGAGAAGCTATATAATCTTGTCTCTCAACTGTTTTACAGTTTAATGCTACCTTTTCAGTGAATTCTAGTGTTTCAAAGACTGGCTTCTTGGGAACTTGCTCTATTTCAAGGTTTTCTTGCAGATTTCTGTACAAATTCCTTTCTATAGAATATACCTTATATTTTACTTGGGCTTGTATTCCTCACAATTACTGTTCTATTCAGATTTATTTCAAATCTAGTTTCCTAAACTTGGCTTCTCCTGTACTTTTGGGCCTTAACAAATGTACAAACACCTTGTACCACACTTTTCTCTGAAGAGAAGTATATAACACTTGTTCTCCCAATCTGTTTTTACAGTTTAATGCTACCTTTCAGTGGACATTTTGCAGTACAAAGTTGGTTTCAATATATTAAAAATTTAAAAGGTTTTTCTGCAGTGTACAACGATCTTTCTGTACTACAGACTTACATTTTGATTGTCTTTTCCACTTGTTCTATCACAATTTTTTTTTATATTCATTGTTATTTGCTCTGAATTACTAGTGGATCCTTGCAGTGTCCTATAATTGGCGTTATGCTCTACTTTTGGGACTTCACCACATGTACAAACAACTTTATACACTCCTCTGTGAACTAGAGAAGATATATACACTTGTTTCTCAACTGCTTTACAGTTAATGCTACTTTTCCGTGAATTCTAGTGGTTTCAAAGACTGGCTTCATGTGCACTTGCTCTATTTATGGATTTCTGCAGTGTGACAAGACCTTTCTAGACTATAGGCTTACATTTTAATGTCTATTCCACTTGTTCTATCACAATTTTGTTCTGTTTCACTATTATTTGCTCTGAATTTACTAGTGGTTCCTTGCAGTGTCCCATAATTGGCCTTCTGCTCTAATTATGGGACCTTTTCACATATACAAACAACTTTGTCCTCTCTTCTCTGAACTTGAGAAGCTTGTCACTCTTCTCTCAACTGTTGTTACAGTTTTAATGCTAGTTTGCAGTGAATTTTATTGCTTTCAACTATTGGATTAAATGTGCACTTGCTCTATTTCAAGGATTTCTGCAGTGTACAACATCCTTTCTAGACTATAGACTTACATTTTGATGTCTTTTCCACTTGTTCTATCACAATTCTGTTCTATTCACTATTTATTTTTCTTTGTTTTCACTAGAAATTAATGCTTTATTTTTTTTTAAATTTCTTTATTGATTAAGGTATCACATATTTGTCCTCATCCCCCATTCCCATCCCCACACCCCTCCCCACACACATGCCCCACCCCCCTGTTGACCTTAACCGCTGGTTAGGCTCATATGCTTGCATACAAGTCCTTTGGTTGATCTCTCCCCTTTACCCCCACCCTTCCCTACCCTCCCTCTGAGGCCCGACAGTTTGATCCATGCCTCCTTCTTTCTGGGTCTGTTCTTGTTCATCAGTCTATGTTGTTCATTATTTTACCCTAGATGAGTGAGATCATGTGCTATTAGAAATACACTTAAAAGAACTGAAAATGAGACAAGCAATAATGTTTATGGTGACAGGCAAATGAATCAGTCTGTAGTGAGTTTCCTTCTGGGCCAACAGTTCTTTTGAGACCCAATTTCAATGTCCAACAGTTCCTTATGTGTACATGTCAGCACTGACATTACAGTTTCTGGATGGTGGACAAATGGTGGTAATGCAGGTCCGACTCCTCTCTGGTTTGGTCCTGGGCAACCTGCAGTAATGCACAGCTGCTAACTGGTAGTATGGGAAGGCCACCTCAGCGTCTTTCCATCTCTGGACTGCTTCTCTTCTGTCTTCATGGCTGGAGTAGTCCTGTCGATTCCTCTCTGTTGCTGGAATTCACATGGTCTGGGAGTTGTTTTCTGATAATATACAAACATATTCTCGAACAAAAGTTAATAAAGGAATATTTTCTATAAATTTGACTTGGGATCCTATTTGATTTTTTGCCCAAATGATTTTTCCCCTGGCTTCTTTCTTTGAAACCTTGTGTGTTGTTCATGGGTGTCTTGCTTTTAGCCTTACAATTAATATTCTAAAGTATTAATTTTCTAGATGTATACTATTCACTACTATTTGCTCTGAATTACTAGTGGTTCCTTGCAGTGTCCTATAATTGGGCCTTCTGCTCTAATCATGGGACTTCCCCACATGTACAAACAACTTTGTACACTCCTCTCTGAACTAGAGAAGCTATATAAACTTGTCTCTCAACTGTTTTACAGTTTAATGCTACTTTTCAGTGACTTCTATTGCATTTGAAAGACTGGCTTCATGTGCACTTGCTCTATTTCAAGGATTTCTGCAGTGTACAAAGACCTTTCTATACTATAGACTTATATTTTATTGTCTTTTCCACTTGTGTTCTCACAATTCTGTTCTATTCAATATTATTTGCACTGAATTACTAGTGGTTCTTGCAGTGTCCAATAATTGGCCTTCTCCTTTACTTTTGGTGCCTTTACAAAGATGTACAAATGCCTTTGTACACACTTCTCTGAACTTGAGAAGCTATATACAAACTAAGTCTCTCAACTGTTTTATACAGTTTAATGCTACCTTTCAGTGAAATTCTAATTGTTTCAAAGTCTGGTTTAATGTGTCCTTTGCTTTATATAAAGGGTTTTCTGCAGTGTACAATGACCTTTCTATATTATAGATTTATTTTTTTGTTGTCTTTTCCACTTGTCTTCTCACAATTCTGTTCTATTCACTATTATTTGCTCTGAATTACTAGTGATTCCTTGCAGTGTCCTATAATTGGCCTTCTGCTCTAATTCATGGAACCTCCCCACATATACAAACAACTTTGTACACTATTCTCTGAACTCGAGAAGCTATATACACTTGTCTCCCAACTGTTTGTACAGTTGAATACTACTTTGCAGTGAATTCTTTTGGTTTCAAACACTGGTTTAATGTGCACTTGCTCTATTTCAAGGATTTCCGCAGTGTATAAAATCCTTTCTAGACTATAGACTTACATTTTGATGACTCTTTTCCATTTCTTCTTCACAATTCTGTTCTATTCACTATTATTTGCTCTGAATTACTAGTGTATTCCTTGCAGTGTCCTATAATTGGGCCTTCTGCTCTAAACATGGGACCTCCCCACATATACAAAAACTTTGTACACTCTTCTCTGAACTTGAGAAGCTATATACACTTGTCTCTCAATGTTTTTACAGTTTAATGCTACTTTGCAGTGCATTCTATTGCTTTCAAAGACTGGTTTAATGTGCACTTACTCTATATTTCAAGGATTTCCGCATTGTATAACATCCTTTCTGGACTATAGACCTACATTTGTGATGTCTTTTCCACTTGTTCTCTCACAAATCTGTTCCATATTCACTATTATTTTGCTCTGAATTGCTACTTGTTGCTTGCAGTGTCCTATAATTGGCCTTCTGCTGTATATTTGATGGGACTTCACCACATGTACAAACACACTTTATACACTGCTCTTGTGAACATGAGAAGCTATATACACTTGTCTCCGAACTGTTGTTTACAGTTTAATGCTACAACTTTGAGTGAATTTTAGTGGTTTCCAAAGCTGGTTAAATGTGCTCTTTGCTCTATTTCAAGGATTTCCCGCATTGAATGAAGACACTTTTATTACTGTAGACTTACATTTTGATGTCTTTTCCACTTACTTCTCACACAATTCTGTTCAATTCATTATTTTGCTCTTGAGTTCCTAATGTTCCTTGCAATGTCCTACAATTGGCCTTCTGCTATAGGTACCAGACTTCACCACATTGTACAAACACATTTATACACTCTTCTCTGAACTATACAGAAGTATATATACACTTGTCTCCAACTGTGATTTACAGTTGAATGCTACTTTTCAGTGAATTCTAGTGGTAATGAAAGACTGGTTTAATGTGCACTTGCATCTATTTCAAGGATTTCTGCAGTATACAAATATCCTTTCCTGACTACAGACATACATTTTGATGTCTTTTCCACTTGTTCTTCTATCAAAATTCTGTTATATTCATTATTATTTGCTGTGAATTACCACTGTGTTTCTTGCAATGTCCTATAAATTGGCCTTCTGCTCTACTTCTAGGACTTCACCACATGTCAAAAAACTCTATACACTCTTCTGTGAACTTTAGAAGCTATATACACTTGTCCCTCAACTGTTTTTAAAGTTTAATGCTACTTTTCGGTGAATTATAGTGGTTTTTAAAGACCGGTTTAATGTGCACTGGCTGTATTTCAAGGATTTCTGCAGTGTCTAACATACTTTCTGTATTGTAGACTTACATTTTGATGACTTTCCCACGTCTTCTCTCTCACAATTCTGTTATATTCATTATTATTGGCTCTGATTTTACTACTGGTTTCTTGCAGTGTCCTATAATTGGCCTTTTGCTCTACTTATGGGACTTCCCCACATTTACAAACGTTATACACTCTTCTCTGTTAACTTGCGAAGCTATATACACTTGTCTGTCACCTGTTTTATACAGTTTATAATGCTACTTTTGTAAGTGTATTCTAGTGGTACTAAAAGCTGCTTAAATGTTCTATATGCTATATTCTAGGATTTCCTGCATTGTATGAAACACTTTCATTACTATATCCTAAATTGTGATGTATTTTTTCCCTTTATTCTCTAGCTATTCTGTTCAATTCACTGCTATTTTGCCTTTAGTTCCTAGTCTTTCTTACAATATCTAACAATTAGCTTTCTGCAGCAATTACACGTTAGACAATGCACATCCTTGAAATACAGCAAGTGCTCATTGAACCGTTCTTTAAAAACCACTATAATTCATTCAGTGAAATGTAGCATTAAACAGTAAAACAGTTGACAGACAAGTGTATGTAACTTCTCCAGTTAACAGAAGCATGTACAAAGCTGTTTGTACATGTGGGGAAGTCCCATAAGTAGAGCAATAGGCCAAATATACGACGCTGCAAGAAACCAGTGTAAACCAGAGCCAATAATAGTGAATAGAACAGAATTGTGAGAGAACACGTGGGAAAGACATCAAAATGTAAGTCTACAGTATAGAAAGTATGTTAGACACTGCACATCCTTGAAATACAGCAAGTGCACATTAAACCGTTGTTTAAAACCACTATAATTCACCAAAAAGTAGCATTAAACTGTAAAAGATACTTGGGATACAAGTGTATATAGCTTTTCCACTTCAGACAGCAGTGTAGAAAGGTGTTTCTACGATGTAGGTAAGTCGGGTAACTGCAACAGAAAGCCAGTTGTAAGACATTGTAAGCAAGACGCGGAATAAAGGCGAAATAGCAGTGAATTGAAGAGAATAGCTAGAGAGTGAAGGGAAAGTACATCACAATGTTAGGATATAGTAAGGAAAGTGTTTCCTACAATGTGGGCCATCCTAGAGTAGAGCAAACAGCACATTTAAGCAGCTTTATTACCACAAGAATTCACTACAAAGTAGAAATATACTGTAAAGCAGGTGAGAGACAAGTGTATATAGCTTCCCCAGTTCAGAGAAGGTTGTATAATGTTCTTTGTACATGTGGTGAAGAGGAGCAGAAGGCCTATTATAGGTCAGTGCAAGAAAGAAGTAGTAATGCAGAGCAAATAATAGTGAATAGAACAGAATTGTGAGAATACAAGTGGAAAAAAACAACAAAAATATCTACTGTATACAAAGGTGTTTGAACACTACAGAAAACCCTTTAAATAGAGCAACGTGCACATTGAACCAGTCTTTGAAACCACTGGAATTCAGTGAAATGTAGCATTAAACAGTAAAACAGTTGACAGACAAGTGTATGTAACTTCTCCAGTTAACAGAAGCATGTACAAAGCTGTTTGTACATGTGGCAAAGTCCCATAAGTAGAGCAAAGGCCCAAATATACGACGCTGCAAGAAACCAGTGTAAACCAGAGCCAATAATAGTGAATATAACAGAATTGTGAGAGAACACGTGGGAAAGACATCAAAATGTAAGTCTACAGTATAGAAAGTATGTTAGACACTGCACATCTTTGAAATACAGCAAGTGCACATTAAAAACCGTTGTTTAAAAACCACTATAATTCACCAAAAAGTAGCATTAAAACTAAAAGATACTTGGGATACAAGTGTATATAGCTTTTCCACTTCAGACGGCAGTGTAGAAAGGTGTTTCTACGATGTAGGTAAGTCGGGTAACTGCAACAGAAAGCCAGTTGTAAGACATTGTAAGCAAGACGCGGAATAAAGGCGAAATAGCAGTGAATTGAATTGAGAGAGAAATAGAGAATAGAGAGAGTGAAGGGAAAGTACATCACAATGTTAGGATATAGTAAGGAAAGTGTTTCCTACAATGTGGGCCATCCTAGAGTAGAGCAAACAGCACATTTAAGCAGCTTTATTACCACAAGAATTCACTACAAAGTAGAAATATACTGTAAAGCAGGTGAGAGACAAGTGTATATAGCTTCCCCAGTTCAGAGAAGGTTGTATAATGTTCTTTGTACATGTGGGGAAGAAGAGCAGAAGGCCTATTATAGGTCAGTGCAAGAAAGAAAGTAGTAATCAGAGCAAAATAATAGTAGAAAGAACAGAATTGTGAGAATACAAGTGGAAAAGACAACAAAATATATCTACTGTATACAAAGGTGTTTGAACACTGCAGAAAACCCTTTAAATAGAGCAACGTGCACATTGAACCAGTCTTTGAAACCACTGGAATTCAGTGAAATGTAGCATTAAAACAGTAAAACAGTTGACAGACAAGTGTATGTAACTTCTCCAGTTAACAGAAGCATGTACAAAGCTGTTTGTACATGTGGGGGGAGTCCCATAAGTAGAGCAAAGGCCAAATATACGACGCTGCAAGAAACCAGTGTAAAAACCAGAGCCAATAATAGTGAATATAACAGAATTGTGAGAGAACACGTGGGAAAGACATCAAAATGTAAGTCTACAGTATAGAAAGTATGTTAGACACTGCACATCCTTGAAATACAGCAAGTGCACATTAAACCGTTGTTTAAAAACACTATAATTCACCAAAAAGTAGCATTAAAAACTGTAAAAGATACTTGGGATACAAGTGTATATAGCTTTTCCACTTCAGACAGCAGTGTAGAAAGGTGTTTCTACGATGTAGGTAAGTCGGGTAACTGCAACAGAAAGCCAGTTGTAAGACATTGTAAGCAAGACGCGGAATAAAGGCGAAATAGCAGTGAATTGAAGAGAATAGCTAGAGAGTGAAGAAGGAAAGGTACATCACAATGTTAGGATATAGTAAGGAAAGTGTTTCCTACAATGTGGGCCATCCTAGAGTAGAGCAAACAGCACATTTAAGCAGCTTTATTACCACAAGAATTCACTACAAAGTAGAAATATACTGTAAAAGCAGGTGAGAGACAAGTGTATATAGCTTCCCCAGTTCAGAGAAGGTTGTTGTATAATGTTCTTGTACATGTGGTGAAGAAGAGCAGAAGGCCTATTATAGGTCAGTGCAAGAAAGAAGTAGTAATGCAGAGCAAATAATAGTGAATAGAACAGAATTGTGAGAATACAAGTGGAAAAGACAACAAAATATAATCTCTACTGTATACAAAGGTGTTTGAACACTGCAGAAAACCCTTTAAATAGAGCAACGTGCACATTGAACCAGTCTTTGAAACCACTGGAATTCAGTGAAATGTAGCATTAAACAGTAAAACAGTTGACAGACAAGTGTATGTAACTTCTCCAGTTAACAGAAGAAGCATGTACAAAGCTGTTTGTACATGTGGGGGTCAGTCCCATAAGTAGAGCAAAGGCCCAAATATACGACGCTGCAAGAAACCAGTGTAAACCAGAGCCAATAATAGTGAATATAACAGAATTGTGAGAGAACACGTGGGAAAGACATCAAAATGTAAGTCTACAGTATAGAAAGTATGTTAGACACTGCACATCCTTGAAATACAGCAAGTGCACATTAAACCGTTGTTGTTTAAAACCACTATAATTCACCAAAAAGTAGCATTAAACTGTAAAAGATACTTGGGATACAAGTGTATATAGCTTTTCCACTTCAGACAGCAGTGTAGAAAGGTGTTTCTACGATGTAGGTAAGTCGGGTAACTGCAACAGAAAGCCAGTTGTAAGACATTGTAAGCAAGACGACGCGGAATAAAGGCGAAATAGCAGTGAATTGAAGAGAATAGCTAGAGAGTGAAGGGAAAGTACATCACAATGTTAGGATATAGTAAGGAAAGTGTTTCCTACAATGTGGGCCATCCTAGAGTAGAGCAAACAGCACATTTAAGCAGCTTTATTACCACAAGAATTCACTACAAAGTAGAAATATACTGTAAAGCAGGTGAGAGACAAGTGTATATAGCTTCCCCAGTTCAGAGAAGGTTGTATAATGTTCTTTGTACATGTGGTGAAGAAGAGCAGAAGGCCTATTATAGGTCAGTGCAAGAAAGAAGTAGTAATGCAGAGCAAATAATAGTGAATAGAACAGAATTGTGAGAATACAAGTGGAAAAGACAACAAAATATATCTACTGTATACAAAGGTGTTTGAACACTGCAGAAAACCCTTTAAATAGAGCAACGTGCACATTGAACCAGTCTTTGAAACCACGGGAATTCAGTGAAATGTAGCATTAAACAGTAAAACAGTTGACAGACAAGTGTATGTAACTTCTCCAGTTAACAGAAGCATGTACAAAGCTGTTTGTACATGTGGGGAAGTCCATAAGTAGAGCAAAGGCCCAAATATAGGACGCTGGAAGAAACCAGTGTAAACCAGAGCCAATAATAGTGAATATAACAGAATTGTGAGAGAACACGTGGGAAAGACATCAAAATGTAAGTCTACAGTACAGAAAGTATGTTAGACACTGCACATCCTTGAAATACAGCAAGTGCACATTAAACCGTTGTTTAAAACCACTATAATTCACCAAAAAGTAGCATTAAACTGTAAAAGATACTTGGGATACAAGTGTATATAGCTTTTCCACTTCAGACAGCAGTGTAGAAAGGTGTTTCTACGATGTAGGTAAGTCGGGTAACTGCAACAGAAAGCCAGTTGTAAGACATTGTAAGCAAGACGCGGAATAAAGGCGAAATAGCAGTGAATTGGAGAGAATAGCTAGAGAGTGAAGGGAAAGTACATCACAATGTTAGGATATAGTAAGGAAAGTGTTTCCTACAATGTGGGCCATCCTAGAGTAGAGCAAACAGCACATTTAAGCAGCTTTATTACCACAAGAATTCACTACAACGTAGAAATATACTGTAAAGCAGGTGAGAGACAAGTGTATATAGCTTCCCCAGTTCAGAGAAGGTTGTATAATGTTCTTTGTACATGTGGTGAAGAAGAGCAGAAGGCCTATTATAGGTCAGTGCAAGAAAGAAGTAGTAATGCAGAGCAAATAATAGTGAATAGAACAGAATTGTGAGAATACAAGTGGAAAAAAACAAAAAAAAATATCTACTGTATACAAAGGTGTTTGAACACTGCAAAACCCTTTAAAATAGAGCAACGTGCACATTGAACCAGTCTTTGAAACCACTGGAATTCAGTGAAATGTAGCATTAAACAGTAAAACAGTTGACAGACAAGTGTATGTAACTTCTCCAGTTAACAGAAGCATGTACAAAGCTGTTTGTACATGTGGGGAAAGTCCCATAAGTAGAGCAAAGGCCAAAAATACGACGCTGCAAGAAACCAGTGTAAACCAGAGCCAATAATAGTGAATATAACAATAGAATTGTGAGAGAACACGTGGGAAAGACATCAAAATGTAAGTCTACAGTATAGAAAGTATGTTAGAGACACTGCACATCCTTGAAATACAGCAAGTGCACATTAAACCGTTGTTTAAAACCACTATAATTCACCAAAAAGTAGCATTAAACTGTAAAAGATACTTGGGATACAAGTGTATATAGCTTTTCCACTTCAGACAGCAGTGTAGAAAGGTGTTTCTACGATGTAGGTAAGTCGGGTAACTGCAACAGAAAGCCAGTTGTAAGACATTGTAAGCAAGACGCGGAATAAAGGCGAAATAGCAGTGAATTGAAGAGAATAGCTAGAGAGTGAAGGGAAAGTACATCACAATGTTAGGATATAGTAAGGAAAGTGTTTCCTACAATGTGGGCATCCTAGAGTAGAGAGTAGAAACAGCACATTTAAGCAGCTTTATTACCACAAGAATTCACTACAACAAAGTAGAAATATACTGTAAAGCAGGTGAGAGACAAGTGTATATAGCTTCCCCAGTTCAGAGAAGGTTGTATAATGTTCTTTGTACATGTGGTGAAGAAGAGCAGAAGGCCTATTATAGGTCAGTGCAAGAAAGAAGTAGTAATGCAGAGCAAATAATAGTGAATAGAACAGAATTGTGAGAATACAAGTGGAAAAAACAACAAAATATATCTACTGTATACAAAGGTGTTTGAACACTGCAGAAAAAAACCCTTAAATAGAGCAACGTGCACATTGAACCAGTCTTTGAAACCACTGGAATTCAGTGAAATGTAGCATTAAACAGTAAAACAGTTGACAGACAAGTGTATGTAACTTCTCCAGTTAACAGAAGCATGTACAAAGCTGTTTGTACATGTGGGGAAGTCCCATAAGTAGAGCAAAGGCCCAAAATATACGACGCTGCAAGAAACCAGTGTAAACCAGAGCCAATAATAGTGAATATAACAGAATTGTGAGAGAACACGTGGGAAAGACATCAAAATGTAAGTGTAAGTCTACAGTATAGAAAGTATGTTAGACACTGCACATCCTTGAAATACAGCAAGTGCACATTAAACCGTTGTTTAAAAAACCTATAATTCACCAAAAAAGTAGCATTAAAACTGTAAAAGATACTTGGGATACAAGTGTATATAGCTTTTCCACTTCAGACAGCAGTGTAGAAAGGTGTTTCTACGATGTAGGTAAGTCGGGTAACTGCAACAGAAAGCCAGTTGTAAGACATTGTAAGCAAGACGCGGAATAAAGGCGAAATAGCAGTGAATTGAAGAGAATAGCTAGAGAGAGAAGGGAAAGTACATCACAATGTTAGGATATAGTAAGGAAAGTGTTTCCTACAATGTGGGCCATCCTAGAGTAGAGCAAACAGCACATTTAAGCAGCTTTATTACCACAACAATTTCACTACAAAGTAGAAATATACTGTAAAGCAGGTGAGAGACAAGTGTATATAGCTTCCCCAGTTCAGAGAAGGTTGTATAATGTTCTTTGTACATGTGGTGAAGAAGAGCAGAAGGCCAATTATAGGTCAAGTGCAAGAAAGAAGTAGTAATGCAGAGCAGAGCAAATAATAGTGAATAGAACAGAATTGTGAACAGAATTGTGACAAGTGGAAAAGACAACAAAATATATCTACTGTATACAAAGGTGTTTGTGTTGAACACTGCTGAAAACCCTTTAAAATAGAGCAACGTGCACATTGAACCAGTCTTTGAAACCACTGGAATTCAGTGAAATGTAGCATTAAACAGTAAAACAGTTGACAGACAAGTGTATGTAACTTCTCCAGTTAACAGAAGCATGTACAAAGCTGTTTGTACATGTGGGGAAAGTCCCATAAGTAGAGCAAAGGCCAAAATATACGACGCTGCAAGAAACCAGTGTAAACCAGAGCCAATAATAGTGAATATAAATAGAATTGTGAGAGAACACGTGGGAAAGACATCAAAAAATAAAGTCTACAGTATAGAAAGTATGTTAGACACTGCACATCCTTGAAATACAGCAAATACAGCAAGTGCACATAAACCGTTTTTAAAACCACTATAATTCACCAAAAAGTAGCATTAAACTGTAAAAGATACTTGGGATACAAGTGTATATAGCTTTTCCACTTCAGACTTCAGACAGCAGTGTAGAAAGGTGTTTCTACGATGTAGGTAAGTCGGGTAACTGCAACAGAAAGCCAGTTGTAAGACATTGTAAGCAAGACGCGGAATAAAGGCGAAATAGCAGTGAATTGAAGAGAATAGCTAGAGAGTGAAGGGAAAGTACATCACAATGTTAGGATATAGTAAGGAAAGTGTTTCCTACAATGTGGGCCATCCTAGAGTAGAGCAAACAGCACATTTAAGCAGCTTTATTACCACAAGAATTCACTACAAAGTAGAAATATACTGTAAAGCAGGTGAGAGACAAGTGTATATAGCTTCCCCAGTTCAGAGAAGGTTGTATAATGTTCTTTGTACATGTGGTGAAGAAGAGCAGAAGGCCTATTATAGGTCAGAAGCAAGAAAAAGAAGTAGTAATGCAGAGCAAATAATAGTGAATAGAAAAAGAATTGTGAGAATAACAGTGGAAAAGAAAAAACAAAATAAATATATCTACTGTATACAAAGGTGTTTGAACACTGCAGAAAACCCTTTAAATAGAGCAACGTGCACATTGAACCAGTCTTTGAAACCACTGGAATTCAGTGAAAAATGTAGCATTAAACAGTAAAACAGTTGACAGACAAGTGTATGTAACTTCTCCAGTTAACAGAAGCATGTACAAAGCTGTTTGTACATGTGGGGAAAGTCCATAAGTAGAGCAAAGGGCCAAATATACGACGCTGCAAGAAACCAGTGTAAACCAGAGCCAATAATAGTGAATATAACAGAATTGTGAGAGAACACGTGGGAAAGACATCAAAAATGTAAGTCTACAGTATAGAAAGTATGTAAGTTATGTACACACTGCACATCCTTGAAATACAGCAAGTGCACACATTAACCGTTGTTTAAAACCACTATAATTCACCAAAAAGTAGCATTAAACTGTAAAAGATACTTGGGATACAAGTGTATATAGCTTTTCCACTTCAGACAGCAGTGTAGAAAGGTGTTTTTCTACGATGTAGGTAAGTCGGGTAACTGCAACAGAAAGCCAGTTGTAAGACATTGTAAGCAAGAGGAGGAATAAAGGCGAAATAGCAGTGAATTGAAGAGAATAGCTAGAGAGTGAAGGGAAAGTACATCACAATGTTAGGATATAGTAAGGAAAGTGTTTCCTACAATGTGGGCCATCCTAGAGTAGAGCAAACAGCACATTTAAGCAGCTTTATTACCACAAGAATTCACTACAAAGTAGAAATATACTGTAAAGCAGGTGAGAGACAAGTGTATATAGCTTCCCCAGTTCAGAGAAGGTTGTATAATGTTCTTTGTACATGTGGTGGTGGAGAAGAGCAGAAGGCCTATTATAGGTCAGTGCAAGAAAGAAGTAGTAATGCAGAGCAAATAATAGTGAATAGAACAGAATTGTGAATAATAAGTGTGAAAAAAAACAAAAATAAATCTACTGTATACAAAGGTGTTTGAACACTGCAGAAAACCCTTTAAATAGCAGCAACGCACATTGAACCAGTCTTTGAAACCACTGGAATTCAGTGAAATGTAGCATTAAACAGTAAAACAGTTGACAGAGACAAGTGTATGTAACTTCTCCAGTTAACAGAAGCATGTACAAAGCTGTTTGTACATGTGGGGAAGTCCCATAAGTAGAGCAAAGGCCCAAATATACGACGCTGCAAGAAAAACCAGTGTAAACCAGAGCCAATAATAGTGAATATAACAGAATTGTGAGAGAACACGTGGGAAAGACATCAAAATGTAAGTCTACAGTATAGAAAGTATGTTAGACACTGCACATCCTTGAAATATCAGCAAGTGCAAGTACAGCAAGTGCACATTAAACCGTTGTTTAAAAAACACTATAATTCACCAAAAAGTAGCATTAAACTGTAAAAGATACTTGGGATACAAGTGTATATATAGCTTTTCCACTTCAGACAGCAGTGTAGAAAGGTGTTTCTAGGTATGTAGGTAAGTCGGGTACTGCAACAGAAAGCCAGTTGTAAGACATTGTAAGCAAGACGCGGAAAAAAGGGCGAAATAGCAGTGAATTGAAGAGAATAGCTAGAGAGTGAAGGGAAAGTACATCACAATGTTAGGATATAGTAAGGAAAGTGTTTCCTACAATGTGGGCCATCCTAGAGTAGAGCAAACAGCACATTTAAGCAGCTTTATTACCACAAGAATTCACTACAAAGTAGAAATATACTGTAAAGCAGGTGAGAGACAAGTGTATATAGCTTCCCCAGTTCAGAGAAGGTTGTATAATGTTCTTTGTACATGTGGTGAAGAAGAGCAGAAGGCCTATTATAGGTCAGTGCAAGAAAGAAGTAGTAATGCAGAGCAAATAATAGTGAATAGAACAGAATTGTGAGAATACAAGTGGAAAAAACAAAATATAAGTCTACAGTATACAAAGGTGTTTGAACACTGCAGAAAACCCTTTAAATAGAGCAACGTGCACATTGAACCAGTCTTTGAAACCACTGGAATTCAGTGAAATGTAGCATTAAACAGTAAAACAGTTGACAGACAAGTGTATGTAACTTCTCCAGTTAACAGAAGCATGTACAAAGCTGTTTGTACATGTGGGGAAGTCCCATAAGTAGAGCAATAGGCCAAATATACGACGCTGCAAGAAACCAGTGTAAACCAGAGCCAATAATAGTGAATATAACAGAATTGTGAGAGAACACGTGGGAAAGACATCAAAATGTAAGTCTACAGTATAGAAAGTATGTTAGACACTGCACATCCTTGAAATACAGCAAGTGCACATTAAACCGTTGTTTAAAACCACTATAATTCACCAAAAAGTAGCATTAAACTGTAAAAGATACTTGGGATACAAGTGTATATAGCTTTTCCACTTCAGACAGCAGTGTAGAAAGGTGTTTCTACGATGTAGGTAAGTCGGGTAACTGCAACAGAAAGCCAGTTGTAAGACATTGTAAGCAAGACGCGGAATAAAGGCGAAATAGCAGTGCATTGGAGAGAATAGCTAGAGAGTGAAGGGAAAGTACATCACAATGTTAGGATATAGTAAGGAAAGTGTTTCCTACAATGTGGGCCATCCTAGAGTAGAGCAAACAGCACATTTAAGCAGCTTTATTACCACAAGAATTCACTACAAAGTAGAAATATACTGTAAAGCAGGTGAGAGACAAGTGTATATAGCTTCCCCCAGTTCAGAGAGAGTTGTATAATGTTCTTTGTACATGTGGTGAAGAAGAGCAGAAGGCCTATTATAGGT
This sequence comes from Ia io, assembly GCA_025583905.1. NCBI lineage: Eukaryota > Metazoa > Chordata > Mammalia > Chiroptera > Vespertilionidae > Ia > Ia io. Next base: position 45,584 of record JAJQQW010000030.1, on the reverse strand, counting down.
CAGTGCAAGAAAGAAGTAGTAATGCAGAGCAAATAATAGTGAATAGAACAGAATTGTGAGAATACAAGTGGAAAAGACAAAAAAAAATATCTACTGTATACAAAAAGTGTTTGAACACTGCAGAAAACCCTTTAAAAAGAGCAACGTGCACATTGAACCAGTCTTTGAAACCACTGGAATTCAGTGAAATGTAGCATTAAACAGTAAAACAGTTGACAGACAAGTGTACAGACAAATGTAACTCCAGTTTAACAGAAGCATGTACAAAGCTGTTTGTACATGTGGGGAAGTCCCATAAGTAGAGCAATAGGCCAAATATACGACGCTGCAAGAAACCAGTGTAAACCAGAGCCAATAATAGTGAATATAACAGAATTGTGAGAGAACACGTGGGAAAGACATCAAAATGTAAGTCTACAGTATAGAAAGTATGTTAGACACTGACATGCACATCCTTGAAATACAGCAAGTGCACAAGTGCAATTAAACCGTTGTTTAAAACCACTATAATTCACCAAAAAGTAGCATTAAAAAAAAAGATACTTGGGATACAAGTGTATATAGCTTTTCCACTTCAGACAGCAGTGTAGAAAGGTGTTTCTACGATGTAGGTAAGTCGGGTAACTGCAACAGAAAGCCAGTTGTAAGACATTGTAAGCAAGACGCGGAATAAAGGCGAAATAGCAAAATAGCAGTGAATTGAAGAAGAGAATAGCTAGAGAGTGAAGGGAAAGTACATCACAATGTTAGGATATAGTAAGGAAAGTGTTTCCTACAATGTGGGCCATCCTAGAGTAGAGCAAACAGCACATTTAAGCAGCTTTATTACCACAACAATTCACTACAAAAGTAGAAATATACTGTAAAGCAGGTGAGAGACAAGTGTATATAGCTTCCCCCCAGTTCAGAGAAGAAGTGTATAATGTTCTTTGTACATGTGGGGAAGAAGAGAGCAGAAGGCCTATTATAGGTCAGTGCAAGAAAGAAGTAGTAATGCAGAGCAAATAATAGTGAATAGAAATAGAATTGTGAGAATACAAGTGTGAAAAAACAACAAAAATAAATACTACTAGTAAGGTGTGTTTGTGCAGAAAAAAACCCTTTAAAGAGAGCAAACGTGCACATTGAACCAGTCTTTGAAACCACTGGAATTCAGTGAAATGTAGCATTAAACAGTAAAAAAAACAGTTGACAGACAAGTGTATGTAACTTCTCCAGTTAACAGAAGCATGTACAAAGCTGTTTGTACATGTGGCAAAAGTCCCATAAGTAGAGCAAAGGCCAAATATACGACGCTGCAAGAAACCAGTGTAAACCAGAGCCAATAATAGTGAATATAACAGAATTGTGAGAGAACACGTGGGAAAGACATCAAAATGTAAGTCTACAGTATAGAAAGTATGTTAGACACTGCACATCCTTGAAATACAGCAAGTGCACATTAAACCGTTGCACATTAAAACCACTATAATTCACCAAAAAGTAGCATTAAACTGTAAAAAGATACTTGGGATACAAGTGTATATAGCTTTTCCACTTCAGACAGCAGTGTAGAAAGGTGTTTTTCTACTACGATGTAGGTAAGTCGGGTAACTGCAACAGAAAGCCAGTTGTAAGACATTGTAAGCAAGACGCGGAATAAAGGCGAAATAATAGCAGTGAATTGAAGAGAATAGCTAGAGAGTGAAGGGAAAGTACATCACAATGTTAGGATATAGTAAGGAAAGTGTTTTTCCTACAATGTGGGCCATCCTAGAGTAGAGCAAACAGCACATTTAAGCAGCTTTATTACCACAAGAATTCACTACAAAGTAGAAATATACTGTAAAGCAGGTGAGAGACAAGTGTATATAGCTTCTCCCCCAGTCAGAGAAGGTTGTATAATGTTCTTTGTACATGTGGTGAGAGAGCAGAAGGCCTATTATAGGTCAGTGCAAGAAAGAAGTAGTAATGCAGAGCAAATAATAGTGAATAGAACAGAATTGTGAGAATACAAGTGGAAAAAAAAAAAAAAATATATACTACTGTATACAAAGGTGTTTGAACACTGCAGAAAAAACCTTTAAATAGAGCAACGTGCACATTGAACCAGTCTTTGAAACCACTGGAATTCAGTGAAATGTAGCATTAAAATGTAGTAAAAAAACAGTTGACAGACAAGTGTATGTAACTTCTCCAGTTAACAGAAGCATGTACAAAGCTGTTTGTACATGTGGCAAAGTCCCATAAGTAGAGCAAAGGCCCAGGCCAAATATACGACGCTGCAAGAAACCAGTGTAAACCAGAGCCAATAATAGTGAATATAAACAGAATTGTGAGAGAACACGTGTGGAAAAGACATCAAAATGTAAGTCTACAGTATAGAAAGTATGTATAGAGACACTGCACATCCTTGAAATACAGCAAGTGCACATTAAACCGTTGTTTAAAAAAACACTATAATTCACCAAAAAGTAGCATTAAAAACTGTAAAAGATACTTGGGATACAAGTGTATATAGCTTTTCCACTTCAGACAGCAGTGTAGAAAGGTGTTTCTACGATGTAGGTAAGTCGGGTAACTGCAACAGAAAGCCAGTTGTAAGACATTGTAAGCAAGACGCGGAATAAAGGCGAAATAGCAAATAGCAGTGAATTGAAGAGAATAGCTAGAGAGTGAAGGGAAAGTACATCACAATGTTAGGATATAGTAAGGAAAGTGTTTCCTACAATGTGGGCCATCCTAGAGTAGAGCAAACAGCACATTTAAGCAGCTTTATTACCACAAGAATTCACTACAAAGTAGAAATATACTGTAAAGCAGGTGAGAGAGAAGTGTATATAGCTTCCCCAGTTCAGAGAAGAAGTTGTATAATGTTCTTTGTACATGTGGTGAAGAAGAGCAGAAGGCCAATTATATAGTCAGTGCAAGAAAGAAGTAGTAAAAGTAGCAAATAATAGTGAATAGAACAGAATTGTGAGAATACAAGTGGAAAAAACAAAAAAATATATACTGTACTGTATAAAAGGTGTTTGTTTGTACTGCAGAAAACCCTTTAAATAGAGCAAACGTGCACATTGAACCAGTCTTTGAAACCACTGGAATTCAGTGAAATGTAGCATTAAACAGTAAAACAGTTGACAGACAAGTGTATGTAACTTCTCCTTCTCCAGTTAACAGAAGCATGTACAAAGCTGTTTTGTACATGTGGGGAAGTCCCATAAGTAGAGCAAAGGCCCAAATATACGACGCTGCAAGAAACCAGTGTAAACCAGAGCCAATAATAGTGAATATAACAGAATTGTGAGAGAACACGTGGGAAAGACATCAAAACAAAAGTAAGTAAAAAATGTGTAAGTCTACAGTATAGAAAGTATGTTAGACACTGCACATCCTTGAAATACAGCAAGTGCACATTAAACCGTTGTTTTAAAACCACTATAATTCACCAAAAAGTAGCATTAAACTGTAAAAGATACTTGGGATACAAGTGTATATAGCTTTTCCACTTCAGACAGCAGTGTAGAAAGGTGTTTCTACGATGTAGGTAAGTCGGGTAACTGCAACAGAAAGCCAGTTGTAAGACATTGTAAGCAAGACGCGGAATAAAGGCGAAATAGCAGTGAATTGAAGAGAATAGCTAGAGAGTGAAGGGAAAGTACATCACAATGTTAGGATATAGTAAGGAAAGTGTTTCCTACAATGTGGGCCATCCTAGAGTAGAGCAAACAGCACATTTAAGCAGCTTTATTACCACAAGAATTCACTACAAAGTAGAAATATACTGTAAAGCAGGTGAGAGACAAGTGTATATAGCTTCCCAAGTTCAGAGAAGGTTGTATAATGTTCTTTGTACATGTGGTGAAGAAGAGCAGAAGGCCTATTATAGGTCAGTGCAAGAAAGAAGTAGTAATGCAGAGCAAATAATAGTGAATAGAACAGAATTGTGACAATACAAGTGGAAAAAACAAAAAAAAATATATACTGTACTACATATAAAGGTGTTTGAACACTGCTGAAAACCCTTTAAAAAAGAGCAACGTGCACATTGAACCAGTCTTTGAAACCACTGGAATTCAGTGAAATGTAGCATTAAACAGTAAAACAGTTGACAGACAAGTGTATGTAACTTCTCCAGTTAACAGAAGCATGTACAAAGCTGTTTGTACATGTGGGGAAGTCCCATAAGTAGAGCAATAGGCCAAATATACGACGCTGCAAGAAACAAACAGTGTAAACCAGAGCCAATAATAGTGAATATAAATATAGAATTGTGAGAGAACACACACGAAAGACATCAAAAAAAGTGTAAGTCTACAGTATAGAAAGTATGTTAGACACACTGCACATCCTTGAAATACAGCAAGTGCACATTAAACCGTTGTTTAAAACCACTATAATTCACCAAAAAAAGCATTAAACTGTAAAAGATACTTGGGATACAAGTGTATATATAGCTTTTCCACTTCAGACAGCAGTGTAGAAAGGTGTTTCTAGGTGTTTCTATGTAGGTAAGTCGGGTAACTGCAACAGAAAGCCAGTTGTAAGACATTGTAAGCAAGACGCGGAATAAAGGCGAAATAGCAGTGAATTGAAGAGAATAGCTAGAGAGTGAAGGGAAAGTACATCACAATGTTAGGATATAGTAAGGAAAGTGTTTCCTACAATGTGGGCCATCCTAGAGTAGAGCAAACAGCACATTTAAGCAGCTTTATTACCACACACAATTCACTACAAAAAGAAATATACTGTAAAGCAGGTGAGAGACAAGTGTATAGAGCTTCCCCATAGCTTCCCAGAGAGAAGTATAATGTGTTTTGTTGTATGTGGTGAAGAAGAGCAGAAGGCCTATTATATAGGTCAGTGCAAGAAAGAAGTAGTAAGCAGAGCAAATAATAGTGAATAGAACAGAAATGTGAGAAATACAAGTGGAAAAAAACAAAAAAAAAAAAACTATACAAAAAGTTTGTTTGACTGCAGAAAACCCTTTAAATAGAGCAACGTGCACATTGAACCAGTCTTTGAAACCACTGGAATTCAGTGAAATGTAATGTAGCATTAAACAGTAAAACAGTTGACAGACAAGTGTATGTAACTTCTCCAGTTAACAGAAGCATGTACAAAGCTGTTTGTACATGTGGGGAAGTCCCATAAGTAGAGCAAAGGCCCAAATATACGCGCTGCAAGAAACCAGTGTAAACCAGAGCCAATAATAGTGAATATAACAAATAATTGTGAGAGAACACGTGGGAAAGACATCAAAATGTAAGTCTACAGTATAGAAAGTATGTTAGACACTGCACATCCTTGAAAATACAGCAAGTGCACATTAAACCGTTGTTTAAAAACCACTATAAATTCACCAAAAAGTAGCATTAAACTGTAAAAGTAAAAGATACTTGGGATACAAGTGTATATAGCTTTTCCACTTCAGACAGCAGTGTAGAAAGGTGTTTCTACGATGTAGGTAAGTCGGGTAACTGCAACAGAAAGCCAGTTGTAAGACATTGTAAGCAAGACGCAGAATAAAGGCGAAATAGCAGTGAATTGGAGAGAATAGCTAGAGAGTGAAGGGAAAGTACATCACAATGTTAGGATATAGTAAGGAAAGTGTTTCCTACAATGTGGGCCATCCTAGAGTAGAGCAAACAGCACATTTAAGCAGCTTTATTACCACAAGAATTCACTACAAAGTAGAAATATACTGTAAAGCAGGTGAGAGACAAGTGTATATAGCTTCCCCAGTTCAGAGAAGGTTGTATAATGTTCTTTGTACATGTGGTGAAGAAGAGCAGAAGGCCTATTATAGGTCAGTGCAAGAAAGAAGTAGTAATGCAGAGCAAATAATAGTGAATAGAAAGAATTGTGAGAATACAAGTGAAAAGAAAAAAAAAAAATAAAATAAAAGTATACAAAGGTGTTTGTAACACTGCAGAAAAAAAAACTTTAAATAGAGCAACGTGCACATTGAACCAGTCTTTGAAACCACTGGAAAAACACAGTGAAATCAGTAAATGTAGCATAAACAGTAAAAAAAGTTGACAGACAAGTGTATGTAACTTCTCCAGTTAACAGAAGCATGTACAAAGCTGTTTGTACATGTGGGGAAGTCCCAAGTAGAGCAAAGGCCCAAATATACGACGCTGCAAGAAACCAGTGTAAACCAGAGCCAATAATAGTGAATATAACAGAATTGTGAGAGAACACGTGGGAAAGAAACACATCAAAATGTAAGTCTACAGTATAGAAAGTATGTTAGTACACTGCACATCCTTGAAATACAGCAAGTGCACATTAAACACATGTTTAAAAAACACTATAATTCACCAAAAAAAAGCATTAAACTGTAAAAAAATACTTGGGATACAAGTGTATATAGCTTTTTTTCCACTTCAGACAGCAGTGTAGAAAGGTGTTTCTACGATGTAGGTAAGTCGGGTAACTGCAACAGAAAGCCAGTTGTAAGACATTGTAAGCAAGACGCGGAATAAAAGACGCGAAATAAGCAGTGAATTGAAGAGAGAGAATAGCTAGAGAGTGAAGGGAAAGTAAAGTACATCACAATGTTAGGATATAGTAAGGAAAGTGTTTCCTACAATGTGGGCCATCCTAGAGTAGAGCAAACAGCACATTTAAGCAGCTTTATTACCACAAGAATTCACTACAAAGTAGAAATATACTGTAAAGCAGGTGAGAGACAAGTGTATATAGCTTCCCCAGTTCAGAGAAGATTGTATAATGTTCTTTGTACATGTGGTGAAGAAGAGCAGAAGGCCTATTATAGGTCAGTGCAAGAAAGAAGTAGTAATGCAGAGCAAATAATAGTGAATAGAACAGAATAATGAAATAAAAGGAAAAAAAAAAAAAAAAAAAAAAAACTAATAGAAAGGTGTTTGTACACTGCAGAAAACCCTTTAAATAGAGCAAGCAACGTGCACATTGAACCAGTCTTTGAAACCACTGGAATTCAGTGAAATGTAGCATTAAACAGTAGTAAAACAGTTGACAGACAAGTGTATGTAACTTCTAACTTCTCCAGTTAACAGAAGCATGTACAAAGCTGTTTGTACATGTGGGGAAGTCCCATAAGTAGAGCAAAGGCCCCAAATATACGACGCTGCAAGAAACCAGTGTAAACCAGAGCCAATAATAGTGAATATAAAATTGAATTGAAAGAGAGAACACGTGGGAAAGACATCAAAATGTAAGTCTACAGTATAGAAAGTATGTTAGACACTGCACATCCTTGAAATACAGCAAGTGCACATTAAACCGTTGTTTAAAACCGTTGTTTAAAAACCACTATAATTCACCAAAAAGTAGCATTAAACTGTAAAAGATACTTGGGATACAAGTGTATATAGCTTTTCCACTTCAGACAGCAGTGTAGAAAGGTGTTTCTACGATGTAGGTAAGTCGGGTAAAGTCGGGGGTACTGCAAACAGAAAGCCAGTTGTAAGACATTGTAAGCAAGACGCGGAATAAAGGCGAAATAGCAGTGAATTGAAGAGAATAGCTAGAGAGTGAAGGGAAAGTACATCACAATGTTAGGATATAGTAAGGAAAGTGTTTCCTACAATGTGGGCCATCCTAGAGTAGAGCAAACAGCACATTTAAGCAGCAGCAGCATTACCACAAGAATTCACTACAAAGTAGAAATATACTGTAAAGCAGGTGAGAGACAAGTGTATATAGCTAGCTTCAGTCAGTTCAGAGAAGTTGTATAATGTTCTTTGTACATGTGGTGAAGAAGAGCAGAAGGCCTATTATAGGTCAGTGCAAGAAAGAAGTAGTAATGCAGAGCAAATAATAGTGAATAGAACAGAATTGTGAGAAATAAAAATGGAAAAGAAAAAAAAAAACAAAAAAAAAAAATATCTACTGTATAGGTGGTGTTTGCTGAAAAAAACTTTAAAACCCTTAGCAACGCAACGTGCACATTGAACCAGTCTTTGAAACCACTGGAATTCAGTGAAATGTAGCATTAAACAGTAAAACAGTTGACAGACAAGTGTATGTAACTTCTCCAGTTAACAGAAGCATGTACAAAGCTGTTTGTACATGTGGGGAAGTCCCATAAGTAGAGCAAAGGCCAAAATATACGACGCTGCAAGAAACCAGTGTAAACCAGAGCCAATAATAATAGTAAATATAATAATAGTGAATTAAACACGAATTGAAAGACATCAAAATGTAAGTCTACAGTATAGAAAGTATGTTAGACAACTGCACATCCTTGAAATACAGCAAGTGCACATTAAACACAACGTTGTTTAAAACCACTATAATTCACCAAAAAGTAGCATTAAAAAAAAAAAATACTTGGGATACAAGTGTTGGGATATAGCTTTTGTATATAGTTCAGACAGCAGTGTAGAAAGGTGTTTCTACGATGTAGGTAAGTCGGGTAAACTGCAACAGAAAGCCAGTTGTAAGACATTGTAAGCAAGACGCGGAATAAAGGCGAAATAGCAGTGAATTGAAGAGAATAGCTAGAGAGTGAAGGGAAAGTACATCACAATGTTAGGATATAGTAAGGAAAGTGTTTTCCTACAATGTGGGCCATCCTAGAGTAGAGCAAACAGCACATTTAAGCAGCTTTATTACCACAACAATTCACTACAAACAGAAATATACTGTAAAAGCAGTACAGAGAGACAAAGTGTATATAGCTTCCCCAGTTCAGAGAAGAGTGTATAATGTTCTTTGTACATGTGGTGAAGAAGAGCAGAAGGCCTATTATAGGTCAGTGCAAGAAAGAAGTAGTAATGCAGAGCAAATAATAGTGAAGAAGAAAATAGAAATAATAGTGAATAATACAAAATGTGAAAATGACAAAAAAAAAAAAAACAACAATACAAATACAAATTACAACACTGTTGTTTGAAACACCTTTAAACCTTTAGCAACGTGCACATTGAACCAGTCTTTGAAACCACTGGAATTCAGTGAAATGTAGCATTAAACAGTAAAACAGTTGACAGACAAGTGTATGTAACTTCTCCAGTTAACAGAAGCATGTACAAAGCTGTTTGTACATGTGGGGGGGTCCCATAAGTAGAGCAAAGGCCCAAAATATAGGACGCTGCAAGAAACCAGTGTAAACCAGAGCCAATAATAGTGAATATAACAGAATTGTGAGAGAACACGTGGGAAAGACATCAAAATGTAAGTCTACAGTATAGAAAGTATGTTAGACACTGCACATCAGTTGAAATACAGCAAGTGCACATTAAACCGTTGTTTAAAAAACACTATAATTCACCAAAAAGTAGCATTAAAATGTAAAAAAAACTTGGGATACAAGTGTATATAGTTTTCCACTTCAGACAGCAGTGTAGAAGGTGTTTCTACGATGTAGGTAAGTCGGGTAACTGCAACAGCAAAAGCCAGTGTAGACATTGTAAGCAAGACGCGGAATAAAGGCGAAATAGCAGTGAATTGAAGAGAATAGCTAGAGAGTGAAGGGAAAGTACATCACAATGTTAGGATATAGTAGTATAGGAAAGTGTTTCCTACAATGTGGGCCATCCTAGAGTAGAGCAAACAGCACATTTAAGCAGCTTTATTACCACAAGAAATTCACTACAAAGTAGAAATATACTGTAAAGCAGGTGAGAGACAAGTGTATATAGCTTCCCCAGTTCAGAGAAGGTTGTATAATGTTCTTTGTACATGTGGTGAAGAGGAGCAGAAGGCCTATTATAGGTCAGTGCAAGAAAGAAGTAGTAATGCAGAGCAAATAATAGTGAATAGAACAGAATTGTGAGAATACAAATGGAAAAAACAAAAAAAAAAAATATATAACAGTATAGTAAAGGTGTTTGTACACTGCTGAAAAAACCCTTTAAAACCCTTTAAATAGAGCAACGTGCACATTGAACCAGTCTTTGAAACCACTGGAATTCAGTGAAATGTAGCATTAAACAGTAAAACAGTTGACAGACAAGTGTATGTAACTTCTCCAGTTAACAGAAGCATGTACAAAGCTGTTTGTACATGTGGCAAAGTCCCATAAGTAGAGCAAAGGCCCAAATATACGACGCTGCAAGAAACCAGTGTAAACCAGAGCCAATAATAGTGAATATAACAGAATTGTGAGAGAAACACGTGGGAAAGACATCAAAATGTAAGTCTAAGTCTACAGTATAGAAAGTATGTTAGACACTGCACATCCTTGAAATACAGCAAGTGCACATTAAACCGTTGTTTAAAAACCACTATAATTCACCAAAAAAAAAGCATTAAAAAAAAAAGATACTTGGGATACAAGTGTATATAGCTTTTTTCACTTCAGACAGCAGTGTAGAAAGGTGTTTCTTTTTTGATGTAAAGGTGTTAGTCGGGTAAGTCGGGTAACTGCACTGCAACAGAAAGCCAGTTGTAAGACATTGTAAGCAAGACGCGGAATAAAGGCGAAATAGCAGTGAATTGAAGAGAATAGCTAGAGAGTGAAGGGAAAGTACATCACAATGTTAGGATATAGTAAGGAAAGTGTTTTCTACAATGTGGGCCATCCTAGAGTAGAGCAAACAGCACATTTAAGCAGCTTTATTACCACAAGAATTCACTACAAACAAGAAATACTACTGTAAAGCAGGTGAGAGACAAGTGTATATAGCTTCTTCCCAGAGAAGGTTGTATAATGTTCTTTGTACATGTGGTGAAGAAGAGCAGAAGGCCTATTATAGGTCAGTGCAAGAAAGAAGTAGTAATGCAGAGCAAATAATAGTGAATAGAAAATAGAAGAAGCAAAAATGTGAATAATAAAAAAAATTGAAAAAAAAACAAAAAAAATATACACTACTAAAAAAAAAGGTTGTACACTGCACAGAAAAAACCTTTAAAAAGAGCAACGTGCATTGAACCAGTCTTTGAAACCACTGGAATTCAGTGAAATGTAGCATTAAACAGTAAAACAGTTGACAGACAAGTGTATGTAACTTCTCCAGTTAAACAGAAGCATGTACAAAGCTGTTTGTACATGTGGGGGGAGTCCCATAAGTAGAGCAAAGGCCCAAATATAGGACGCTGCAAGAAACCAGTGTAAACCAGAGCCAATAATAGTGAATATATAACAGAATTGTGAGAGAACACGTGGAAAGACACATGGGAAAGACATCAAAATGTAAGTCTACAGTATAGAAAGTATGTTAGACACTGCACATCCTTGAAATACAGCAAGCAAGTGCACATTAAACCGTTGTTTAAAACCACTATAATTCACCAAAAAGTAGCATTAAAATGTAAAAAGATACTTGGGATACAAGTGTATATAGCTTTTTCCACTTCAGACAGCAGTGTAGAAAGGTGTTTTTACGATGTAGGTAAGTCGGGTAAAGTCGGGGGTAACTGCAACAGAAAGCCAGTTGTAAGACATTGTAAGCAAGACGCGGAATAAAGGCGAAATATAGCAGTGAATTGAAGAGAATAGCTAGAGAGTGAAGGGAAAGTACATCACAATGTTAGGATATAGTAAGGAAAGTGTTTCCTACAATGTGGGCCATCCTAGAGTAGAGCAAACAGCACATTTAAGCAGCAGCAATTACCACAAAATCACTACAAAGTAGAAAATATACTGTAAAGCAGGTGAGAGACAAGTGTATATAGCTTCCCCCCAGTCAGAGAAGGTTGTATAATGTTCTTTGTACATGTGGTGAAGAAGAGAGAAGGCCTATTATAGGTCAGTGCAAGAAAGAAGTAGTAAGCAGAGCAAATAATAGTGAATAGAAGAGCAGAAAGAATAGAATATAAGTGAAAAAAAAAAAAAAATAAAAAGAAAACAGTGTAAAACAAAAAGTTTGTGTGACAAAGCAGAAAACCCTTTAAATAGAGCAACGTGCACAAATAGAGCAACGTGCACATTGAACCAGTCTTTGAAACCACTGGAATTCAGTGAAATGTAGCATTAAACAGTAAAACAGTTGACAGACAAGTGTATGTAACTTCTCCAGTTAACAGAAGCATGTACAAAGCTGTTTGTACATGTGGCAAAGTCCCATAAGTAGAGCAAAGGCCAAATAGGCCAAAATATACGACGCTGCAAAGAAACCAGTGTAAACCAGAGCCAATAATAGTGAATATAACAGAATTGTGAGAGAACACGTGGGAAAGACATCAAAATGTAAGTCTACAGTACAGAAAGTATGTTAGACACTGCACATCCTTGAAATACAGCAAGTGCACATTAAACCGTTGTTTAAAACCACTATAATTCACCAAAAAAATTAAAAACTGTAAAAATACTTGGGATACAAGTGTATATAAGCTTTTTTGGGACTTGTATAGACAGCAGTGTAGAAAGGTGTTTGTAGAATGTAGGTAAGTGGGTAACTGCAACAGAACAGCCAGTTGTTGTTGTAACATTGTAAGCAAGACGCGGAATAAAGGCGAAATAGCAGTGAATTGAAGAGAATAGCTAGAGAGTGAAGGGAAAGTACATCACAATGTTAGGATATAGTAAGGAAAGTGTTTCCTACAATGTGGGCCATCCTAGAGTAGAGCAAACAGCAGAGCAAACAGAGCAAACAGCACATTTAAGCAGCTTTATTACCACAAGAAATTACACTACACAACAGCAATATACTGTAAAGCAGGTGAGAGACAAGTGTATATAGCTTCCCCAGTTCAGAGAAGGTTGTATAATGTTCTTTGTACATGTGGTGAAGAAGAAGAGCAGAGGCCTATTATAGGTCAGTGCAAGAAAGAAGTAGTAATGCAGAGCAAATAATAGTGAATAGAACAGAATTGAATGTGAGAATACAAGTGGAAAAAAACAGAACAAAAAAGTGGAAAAAAAAAAAAATAATATATGTTATGTAGGTGTTGAACACTGCAAAAAACCCTTTAAAAAGAGCAAAATAGTGCACACAAAACCAGTCTTTGAAACCACTGGAACCACAGGAATTCAGTGAAATGTAGCATTAAAACAGTAAAACAGTTGACACAGACAAGTGTATGTAACTTCTCCAGTTAACAGAAGCATGTACAAAGCTGTTTGTACATGTGGGGAAGTCCCATAAGTAGAGCAAAGGGCCAAATATATACGACGCTGCAAGAAAACCAAAGCAGTGTAAACCAGAGCCAATAATAGTGAATATAAACAGAATTGTGAGAGAACACGTGGGAAAGACATCAAAATGTAAGTCTACAGTATAGAAAGTATGTTAGACACTGCACATCCTTGAAATACAGCAAGTGCACATTAAACCGTTGTTTTTAAAACCACTATAATTCACCAAAAAAAGTAGCATTAAACTGTAAAAGATACTTGGGATACAAGTGTATATATAGCTTTTCTTCAGACAGCAGTGTAGTAAAGGTGTTTCTAGATGTAGGTACGATGTAGTAGTCGGGTAACTGCAACAGAAAGCCAGTTGTAAGACATTGTAAGCAAGACGCGGAATAAAGGCGAAATAGCAGTGAATTGAAGAGAATAGCTAGAGAGTGAAGGGAAAGTACACATCACAATGTTAGGATATAGTAAGGAAAGTGTTTCCTACAATGTGGGCCATCCTAGAGTAGAGCAAACAGCACATTTAAGCAGCTTTATTACCACAAGAATTCACTACAAAGTAGAAATATACTGTAAAGCAGGTGAGAGACAAGTGTATATAGCTTCCCCAGTTCAGAGAAGAGTTGTATAATGTTCTTTGTACATGTGGTGAAGAAGAGCAGAAGAGCCTTTATAGGTCAGTGCAAGAAAGAAGTAGTAATATGCAGAGCAAATAATAGTGAATAGAAAGAGAATTGTGAGAAATAAAAGTGGAAAAAAAAAAAAAAAAATAAAAAAAAAAAACAACAAAAAAAACAACAAAAATATACACTGCAGTAAAACCCTTTAAACACTGCAGAAAACCCTTTAAATAGAGCAACGTGCACATTGAACCAGTCTTTGAAACCACTGGAATTCAGTGAAATGTAGCATTAAACAGTAAAACAGTTGACAGACAAGTGTATGTAACTTCTCCAGTTAACAGAAGCATGTACAAAGCTGTTTGTACATGTGGCAAAGTCCATAAGTAGAGCAAAGGCCAAAAATATACGACGCTGCAAGAAACCCAGTGTAAACCAGAGCCAATAATAGTGAATATAAACAGAATTGTGAGAGAACACACGGGAAAGACATCAAAATGTAAGTCTACAGTATAGAAAGTATGTTAGACACTGCACATCCTTGAAATACAGCAAAGTGCACATTAAACCGTTGTTTTTAAAACCACTATAATTCACCAAAAAAAGCAAAAAAAACTGTAAAAAAATACTTGGGATACAAAGTGTATATAAGTTTTTTACTTCAGACAGCAGTGTAGAAAGGTGTTTCTACTTCAGTAGTGTAAGTCGGGTAACTGTAACATGAGGTAAGTCGGTAAACTGCAACAGAAGAAAGCCAGTTGTAAGACATTGTAAGCAAGACGCGGAATAAAGGCGAAATAGCAGTGAATTGAAGAGAATAGCTAGAGAGTGAAGGGAAAGTACATCACAATGTTAGGATATAGTAAGGAAAGTGTTTCCTACAATGTGGGCCATCCTAGAGTAGAGCAAACAGCACATTTAAGCAGCTTTATTACCACAAGAATTCACTTCACACACAAAGTAGAAATATACTACTGTAAAGCAGGTGAGAGACAAGTGTATATAGCTTCCCCAGTTCAGAGAAGGTTGTATAATGTTCTTTGTTTGTGACATGTGGGGAAGAAGAGCAGAAGGCCTATTATAGGTCAGTGCAAGAAAGAAGTAGTAATGCAGAGCAAATAATAGTGAATAGAAAGAATTGAATTGTGTGGAAAAAAAAAAAAAAAAAAAATATAAAAAATACAAAGGTGTTTGTGTTTGCAAAAAACCCTTAAAAGAAAACACTGCTGAAAACCCTTAAAATAGAGCAACGTGCACATTGAACCAGTCTTTGAAACCACTGGAATTCAGTGAAATGTAGCATTAAACAGTAAAACAGTTGACAGACAAGTGTATGTAACTTCTCCAGTTAACAGAAGCATGTACAAAGCTGTTTGTACATGTGGGGAAGTCCCATAAGTAGAGCAAAGGGCCAAATATAGGACGCTGCAAGAAACCAAACCAGTGTAAAAACCAGAGCCAATAATAGTGAATATAACAGAATTGTGAGAGAGAACACGGGGAAAGACATCAAAATGTAAAGTCTACAGTATAGAAAGTATGTTAGACACTGCACATCCTTGAAATACAGCAAGTGCACATTAAACAGTTGTTTAAAACCACTATAATTCACCAAAAAACTAGCATTAAAAACAAAAAAAATACTTGGGAAAGTAGTACTGTACTTGGGATACTTTTCCACTTTTCAGACAGCAGTGTAGAAAGGTGTTTCTACGAGAGTAGACAGCAGTAAGTCTACGGGTAAGTCGGCAAACTGCAACAGAAAGCCAGTTGTAAGACATTGTAAGCAAGACGCGGAATAAAGGCGAAATAGCAGTGAATTGAAGAGAATAGCTAGAGAGTGAAGGGAAAGTACATCACAATGTTAGGATATAGTAAGGAAAGTGTTTCCTACAATGTGGGCCATCCTAGAGTAGAGCAAACAGCACATTTAAGCAGCTTTATTACCACAAGAATTCACTACAAAGTAGAAATATACTGTAAAAGCAGGTGAGAGACAAGTGTATATAGCTTCCCCAGTTCAGAGAAGTTGTATAATGTTCTTTGTACATGTGTGTGAAGAAGAGCAGAAGGCCTATTATAGGTCAGAAGAAAGAAGTAGTAAGAGAGCAAAAATAGTGAATAGAAGCAGAATAGTGAAATGAAAAATAATGAAAAAAAAATAAAATAAAAAGATATAAAATATAAAAAAAAAAACAAAAAAAACAAAACTGCAGAAAACCCTTTAAAAAGAGCAAAAACAACGTGCACATTGAAAAAACCCAGTTTTGAAACCACTGGAATTCAGTGAAATGTAGCATTAAACAGTAAAACAGTTGACAGACAAGTGTATGTAACTTCTCCAGTTAACAGAAGCATGTACAAGCATGTACAAAGCTGTTTGTACATGTGGGGAAGTCCCATAAGTAGAGCAAAGGCCAAAATATACGACGCTGCAAGAAACCAGTGTAAAAAGAGCCAGAGCCAATAATAGTGAATATAACAGAATTGTGAGAGAACACGTGGGAAAGACATCAAAATGTAAGTCTACAGTATAGAAAGTAAAGTATAGACACTGCACATCCTTGAAATACAGCAAGTGCACATTAAACCGTTGTTTAAAACCACTATAATTCACCAAAAAAGTAGCATTAAACTGTAAAAGATACTTGGGATAAAGTGTAAATAGCTTTTTTGGGATACAAGTTAGACAGCAGTGTTCCACTTCAAGCAGTTTTTAAAGTGTTTCTACGATGTAGGTAAGTCGGGTCGGTAACTGCAACAGGGTAACTGCAACAGAAAGCCAGTTGTAAGACATTGTAAGCAAGACGCGGAATAAAGGCGAAATAGCAGTGAATTGAAGAGAATAGCTAGAGAGTGAAGGGAAAGTACATCACAATGTTAGGATATAGTAAGGAAAGTGTTTCCTACAATGTGGGCCATCCTAGAGTAGAGCAAACAGCACATTTAAGCAGCTTTATTACCACAAGAATTCACTACAAAGTAGAAATATACTGTAAAGCAGGTGAGAGACAAGTGTATATAGCTTCCCCCGTTCAGAGAAGGTTGTATAATGTTCTTTGTACATGTGGTGAAGAGGAGCAGAAGGCCTATAATAGGTCAGTGCAAGAAAGAAGTAGTAATGCAGAGCAAATAATAGTGAATAGAAAAATAGAATAATGAGAAATAAAGAATAAAAAAAAAAAAAAGACATAATACTACATAAAAAGTGTAAAACAAAAAAAAAAAAAAAAAAAAAAGCAACGTGCACAACTGCTGAAAACCCTTTTAGAACGTGCACATTGAACCAGTCTTTGAAAAACCACTGGAATTCAGTGAAATGTAGCATTAAACAGTAAAACAGTTGACAGACAAGTGTATGTAACTTCTCCAGTTAACAGAAGCATGTACAAAGCTGTTTGTACATGTGGCAAAGTCCCATAAGTAGAGCAAAGGCCCAAATATACGACGCTGCAAGAAACCACCAGTGTAAACCAGAGCCAATAATAGTGAATATAACAGAATTGTGAGAGAACACGTGGGAAAGACATCAAAATGTAAGTCTACAGTATAGAAAGTATGTTAGACACTGCACATCTTTGAAATACAGCAAGTGCACATTAAACCGTTGTTTAAAACCACTATAATTCACCAAAAAAAGTAGCATTAAACTGTAAAAGATACTTGGGATACAAGTGTATATAGCTTTTCCACTTCAGACAGCAGTGTAGAAAGGTGTTTCTACGATGTAGGTAAGTCGGATGTAACTGCAACAGAAAGCAGTTGTAAGAAGACATTGTAAGCAAGACGCGGAATAAAGGCGAAATAGCAGTGAATTGAAGAGAATAGCTAGAGAGTGAAGGGAAAGTACATCACAATGTTAGGATATAGTAAGGAAAGTGTTTCCTACAATTCCTACAATGTGGGCCATCCTAGAGTAGAGCAAACAGCACATTTAAGCAGCTTTATTACCACAAGAATTCACTACAAAGTAGAAATATACTGTAAAGCAGGTGAGAGACAAGTGTATATAGCTTCCCCAGTTCAGAGAAGGTTGTATAATGTTCTTTGTACATGTGGTGAAGAAGAGCAGAAGGCCTATTATAGGTCAGTGCAAGAAAGAAGTAGTAATGCAGAGCAAATAATAGTGAATAGAAAAGAAATAGTGAATAGAACAGAAATAAAGTGAAAAAAAAAAAAAAAAATAAAAAAAAAAATAAAAGGTGTTTGTACACTGCAGAAAACCCTTTAAAAAGAGCAACGTGCAAACGTGAAATAGAGCAACGTGCACATTGAACCAGTCTTTGAAACCACTGGAAATCAGTGAAATGTAGCATTAAACAGTAAAAAAGTTGACAGACAAGTGTATGTAACTTCTCTTCTCCAGTTAACAGAAGCATGTACAAAGCTGTTTGTACATGTGGGGGGAAGTCCCATAAGTAGAGCAAAGGCCAAATATACGACGCTGCAAGAAACCAGTGTAAACCAGAGCCAATAATAGTGAATAAAACAGAATTGTGAGAGAACACGTGGGAAAAAAGACATCAAAATGTAAAGACTAAAAGTATAGTAAGTATGTTAGAGACACTGCACATCCTTGAAATACAGCAAGTGCACATTAAACCGTTGTTTAAAACCACTATAAAAAACCAAAAAGTAGCATTAAAACTGTAAAAAAATAAAATAAAAGTGTATATATATTTTTTTATTCAGACAGCAGTGTAGACAAGGTGTTTTTAGACGATGTAGGTAAGTCGGGTAACTGCAACAGAAAGCCAGTTGTAAGACATTGTAAAAGCAAGACGCGGAACATTGAAAAGGCGAAAAATAAAGGCAAAATAGCAGTGAATTGAAGAGAATAGCTAGAGAGTGAAGGGAAAGTACATCACAATGTTAGGATATAGTAAGGAAAGTGTTTCCTACAATGTGGGCCATCCTAGAGAGTAGAGCAAACAGCACATTTAAGCAGCTTTATTACCACAAGAATTCACTACAAAGTAGAAATATACTACTAAGCAGGTGAGAGACAAGTGTATATAGCTTCCCCAGTTCAGAGAGAGGTTGTATAATGTTCTTTGTACATGTGGTGAAGAAGAGCAGAAGGCCTATTATAGGTCAGTGCAAGAAAGAAGAAGTAATGCAGAGCAAAAGAGTGAATAGAACAGAATAGTGAAATACAAATGAAAAAAAAAAAAAAAAAAAAAAACAAAAAAAAGTACAAAATACACACTGCTGAAAACCCTTTAAATAGAGCAACCCTTTAACAGAGAACCAGCTTTGAAACCAGTCTTTGAAACCAGTGGAAATCACCACTGGATTCAGTGAAATGTAGCATTAAACAGTAAACAGTTAAAAGAGTTGACAGACAAGTGTGTATGTAACTTCTCCAGTTAACAGAAGCATGTACAAAGCTGTTTGTACATGTGGGGGGAAGTCCCATAAGTAGAGCAAAGGCCCAAATATACGACGCTGCAAGAAACCAGTGTAAACCAGAGCCAATAATAGTGAATATAACAGAATAATGTGAGAGAACACGTGGGAAAGACATCAAAATGTAAGTCTACAGTAAGAAAGTATGTTAGTACAGACTGCACATCCTTGAAATACAGCAAGTGCACATTAAACCGTTGTTTAAAACCACTATAATTCACCAAAAAAAAGCATTAAACTGTAAAAGATACTTGGGATACAAGTGTATATAGCTTTTCCACTTCAGACAGCAGTGTAGAAAGGTGTTTTTTCTACGATGTAGGTAAGTCGGGTAACTGCAACAGAAAGCCAGTTGTAAGACATTGTAAGCAAGACGCGACAATAAAGGCGAAATAAAGGCGAATTGAATTGAATTGAAGAGAATAGCTAGAGAGTGAAGGGAAAGTACATCACATCACAATGTTAGGATATAGTAAGGAAAGTGTTTCCTACAATGTGGGCCATGTGGGCCATCCTAGAGTAGAGCAAACAGCACATTTAAGCAGCTTTATTACCACAAGAATTCACTACAAAGTAGAAATATACTGTAAAGCAGGTGAGAGACAAGTGTATATAGCTTCCCCAGTTCAGAGAAGGTTGTATAATGTTCTTTGTACATGTGGTGAAGAAGAGCAGAAGGCCTATTATAGGTCAGTGCAAGAAAGAAGTAGTAATGCAGAGCAAAGCAAATAGTGAAATAAAGAAAATAAAGAATAAAGAAGGAAAAAAAAAAAAATAAAAGTAAAAAAAAACAAAAAAAAAAAACACTGCTGAAAAAAAAAGTTTTGAAAGAAAAACCCTTTAACGAGCAACATTGCAATTGAACAGTCTTTTGAAACTTTGAAACCAATTCAGTTCAGTGAAATGTAGCATTAAACAGTAAAACAGTTGACAGACAAGTGTATGTAACTTCAAAGAAGTACAACAAAGCTGTTTGTACAAAGTGGGGAAGTCCATGTGTAGTAGAGCAAAGGGCCAAATATAGCGACGCTGCAAGAAACCAGTGTAAACCAGAGCCAATAATAGTGAATATAACAGAATAGTGAAGAATACAGAATTGTGAAGAAATCAAAAAGTGTAAAGAGAAGTATGTAAAAAGTATGTTAGTACACTGTAAGTCCTTGAAATACAGCAAGTGCACATTGCACATTGTTTAAAACCACACATAAAGTGCACAAAAAAGTATTAAAAACACCTAAAAAATTAAAAAAAAAAAAACAAGTGTATAGTAAGCTTTTTAAACTTCAGACTTGGACAGTGTAGTGTAGGTGTTTTTTCAGACACTTCAGTAAGTAGTGTAAACTGCAACAGAAAGCCAGTTGTAAGAGAAAGTGTAAGCAACAGAAGACCAGTTGAAGACGGAAGCAAAGAGCGAAAAAAGGCGAAAAATAGCAGTGAATTGAAGAGAATAGCTAGAGAGTGAAGGGAAAGTACATCACAATGTTAGGATATAGTAAGGAAAGTGTTTCCTACAATGTGGGCCATCCTAGAGTAGAGCAAACAGCACATTTAAGCAGCATTTTACACAAGAATTCACTACAAAGTAGAAATATACTGTAAAGCAGGTGAGAGACAAGTGTATATAGTTCCCCAGTTCAGAGAAGAGAAGGTATAATGTTCTTTGTACATGTGGTGAAGAAGAGAGAAGGCCTATTATAGGTCAGTGCAAGAAAGAAGAAAGCAGAGCAAATAGAAGTAGTGAATAGAACAGAATAATAGAAGAAAGAAGAATTAAAATGAAAATAAAAGAAAAAAATACAAAAAAATAATGTAAACTATATGAAAACCCTGTTTAACACTGCAAACGTAGCAAATTGAACCAGTCTTTGAAACCAAACCACAGTGAAATGAATTCAGTGAAATGTAGCATTATTAAACAGTAAAACAGTTGACAGACAAGTGTATGTAACTTCTCCAGTTAACAGAAGCATGTACAAAGCTGTTTGTACATGTGGGGAAGTCCCATAAGTAGAGCAAAGGGCCAAAATATACGACGCTGCAAGAAACCAGTGTAAACCAGAGCCAATAATAGTGAATATAACAGAATTGTGAGAGAACACGTGGGAAAGACATCAAAATGTAAGTCTACAGTATAGAAAGTATGTTAGACACTGCACATCCTTGAAATACAGCAAGTGCACATTAAAAAACGTTGTTTAAAACCACTATAATTCACCAAAAAAACCATTAAAAAACAGTAAAAAAATACTTGGGATACAAGTGTATATAGCTTTTCCACTTCAGACAGCAGTGTAGAAAGGTGTTTCTACGATGTAGTAAGTCGGGTAACTGCAACAGAAAGTAGTTGTAAGACATTGTAGTTGTAAGACAAGACGCGGAGCAAGAAAGGCGAAATAAAGGCGAAATTGAAATAGCAGAAATTGAAGAGAATAGCTAAGAGAGTGAAGGGAAAGTACATCACAATGTTAGGATATAGTAAGGAAAGTGTTTTCCTACAATGTGGGTGTTTCATCCTAGAGTAGAGCAAACAGCACATTTAGCAGCAGCAGCACAACAATTTCACTACAAAGTAGAACAATACTGTAAAGCAGGTGAAGACAAGTGTATATAGCTAGTGTAAGTATAGAGAAGAGTGTATATAGTTCTTTGTTTCATGTGTGAGAAGAGATATAGAGAAAGGCATAGTAAGTGTCTGAAGAAGAAGAGTAAGCAGAGAGAAGAAGTAGTGCAGAGCAAAAAGTAGTAGTGCAAAAAAATAAAAAAAAAAATAAATAGAAACAAATAGTGAAAAATAAAAAAAAAAAAAAATAGTAACTGTGAAAAAGTTGAAAACTACTGCTTATAAAACAAAATAGAGCAACACATGCAACCACTTTGAAACCACTGAAATTCAGTGAAATGTGTATTCAGTAACAGTACAACAAACAGTTGACAGACAGACAGACAAGTGTATGTAACTTCTCCAGTTAACAGAAGCATGTACAAAGCTGTTTGTACATGTGGGGAAGTCCCATAAGTAGAGCAAAGGCCAAATATAAATACGCTGCAAGAAACCAGTGTAAAAACCAGCCAATAATAGTGAATATAACAGAATTGTGAGAGAACACGTGGGAAAGACATCAAAAAAGTAAGTCTACAGTATAGAAAGTATGTTAGACACTGACACATCCTTGAAATACAGCAAGTGCACATTAAACCGTTGTTTTAAAACCACTATAATTCACCAAAAAGTAGCATTAAACTGTAAAAGATACTTGGGATACAAGTGTATATAGCTTTTTTTCATTCAGACAGCAGTGTAGAAAGGTGTTTTTACGATGTAGGTAAGTCGGGTAACTGCAACAGAAAGCCAGTTTGTAAGACATTGTAAGCAAGACGCGGAATAAAAGCGAAATAGCAGTGAAATGAAGAGAAAATAGCTAGAGAGTGAGAATAGCTAGAGAAGTAAGGAGTGAAGGGAAAGTACATCACAATGTTAGGATATAGTAAGGAAAGTGTTTCCTACAATGTGGGCCATCCTAGAGTAGAGCAAACAGCACATTTAAGCAGCTTTATTACCACAAGAATTCACTACAAAGTAGAAATATACTGTAAAGCAGGTGAGAGACAAGTGTATATAGCTTCCCAGTATCAGAGAAGAGTTGTATAATGTTCTTTGTACATGTGGTGAAGAAGAGCAGAAGGCCTATTATAGGTCAGAGCAAGAAAGAAGTAGTAATGCAGAGCAAATAATAGTAATAGAAGAGAAAAAGTGAAAAATAGAATAAAAAAAAAAAAAAAAAAATATAAAATAAAAGGTGTTTGTAAACAACACAGAAAAACCCTTTAAATAAGCAACGTGCACATTGAACCAAAACTTTTTAAAATAGAGCAACTGGAAACAGTGAAAATGTAGCATTAATTCAGTGAAATGTAAACAGTTGACAGACAACAGTAAAACAGTTGACAGACAAGTATGTATGTAGTTAACTTCTCCAGTTAACAGAAGCATGTACAAAGCTGTTTGTACATGTGGGGAAAGTCCCATAAGTAGAGCAAAGGCCAAATATACGACGCTGCAAGAAACCAGTGTAAACCAGAGCCAATAATAGTGAATATAACAGAATTGTGAGAGAACACGTGGGAAAGACATCAAAATGTAAGTCTACAGTATAGAAAGTATGTTAGACACTGCACATCCTTGAAATACAGCAAGTGCACATTAAACCGTTGTTTAAAACCACTATAATTCACCAAAAAAGTAGCATTAAACTGTAAAAAGATACTTGGGATACAAGTGTATATAGCTTTTCCACTTCAGACAGCAGTGTAGAAAGGTGTTTCTACGATGTAGGTAAGTCGGGTAACTGCAACAGAAAGCCAGTTGTAAGACATTGTAAGCAAGACGCGGAATAAAGGCGAAATAGCAGCATGAATTGAAGAGAATAGCTAGAGAGTGAAGAGAAAGAATAGCAGAGAGTGAAAAAGTTAGGATATATAGGATATAGATAAAAAGAAAGTGTTTCCTACAATGTGGGCCATCCTAGAGTAGAGCAAACAGCACATTTAAGCAGCTTTATTACCACAAGAATTCACTACAAAGTAGAAATATACTGTAAAGCAGGTGAGAGACAAGTGTATATAGCTTCCCCAAGTCAGAGAAGGTTGTATAATGTTCTTTGTACATGTGGTGAAGAAGAGCAGAAGGCCTATTATAGGTCAGTGCAAGAAAGAAGTAGTAATGCAGAGCAAATAATAGTGAATAGAAAGAGAATTGTGAAATACAAGTGGAAAAAAAAAAAAAAAAAAATAATATAAAAAAAAATAAAAGGTGTTTGAAACACTGCAGAAAACCCTTTAAAATAGAGCAACGTGCACATTGAACCAGTCTTTGAAACCACTGGAATTCAGTGAAATGTAGCATTAAACAGTAAAACAGTTGACAGACAAGTGTATGTAACTTCTCCAGTTAACAGAAGCATGTACAAAGCTGTTTGTACATGTGGGGTGGCAAAGTCCCATAAGTAGAGCAAAGGCCAAAATATACGACGCTGCAAGAAACCAGTGTAAACCAGAGCCAATAATAGTGAATATAACAGAATTGTGAGAGAACACGTGGGAAAGACATCAAAATGTAAGTCTACAGTATAGAAAGTATGTTAGACACTGCACATCCTTGAAATACAGCAAGTGCACATTAAACCGTTGTTTTTTAAAACCACTATAATTCACCAAAAAACCAGCATTAAAACTGTAAAAGATACTTGGGATACAAGTGTATATAGCTTTTCCACTTCAGACAGCAGTGTAGAAAGGTGTTTCTACGTATGTAGTAAGTCGGGTAACTGCAACAGAAAGCCAGTTGTAAGACATTGTAAGCAAGACGCGGAAAGAAAGGCGAAATAGCAGTGAATGAAGAGAAGAGAATAGCTAGAGAGTGAGAGAAGAGAAAGTAGAAGAGAATCACAATGTTAAGGATATAATGTTAGGATATAGTAAAGGAAAGTGTTTTCCTACAATGTGGGGGCCATCCTAGAGTAGAGCAAACAGCACATTTAAGCAGCTTTATTACCACAAGAATTCACTACAAAGTAGAAATATACTGTAAAGCAGGTGAGAGACAAGTGTATATAGCTTCCCCAGTTCAGAGAAGAGTTATAATGTTCTTTGTACATGTGTGAAGAAGAGCAGAAGGCCTATTATAGGTCAGTGCAAGAAAGAAGTAGTAATGCAGAGAAATAATAGTGAATAGAAAGAAAAATAGAAAATACAAGAATAAAAAAAAAAAAAAAAGAAACAAAATATACTACAAAACAAAAAAAACAACAACACTGCTGAAAACCCTTTAAATAGAGCAACGTGCACACATTGAACCAGTCTTTGAAACCACTGGAATTCAGTGAAATGTAGCATTAAAACAGTAAAACAGTTGAAGACAAGTGTATGTAACTTCTCCAGTTAACAGAAACATGTACAAAGCTGTTTGTACAAAGTGTGTGGAATGTGGGGAAAGTCCCATAAGTAGAGCAAAGGGCCAAATATACGACGCTGCAAGAAACCAGTGTAAACCAGAGCCAATAATAGTGAATATAACAGAATTGTGAGAGAACACGTGGGAAAGACATCAAAATGTAAGTCTACAGTATAGAAAGTATGTTAGACACTGCACATCCTTGAAATACAGCAAGTGCACATTAAACCGTTGTTTAAAACCACTATAATTCACCAAAAAAAAAAAAAAAAAAAAAGATACTTGGGATACAAGTGTATATAAGCTTTTCCACTTCAGACAGCAGTGTAGAAAGGTGTTTCTACAGTAGGTAAGTCGTAACTGCAACAGAAAGCCAGTTGTAAAGACATTGTAAAGCAAGACGCGGAAAAAGGCAAAAAAGCAAGAAAAGAAGAGAAATAGCTAGAGAGAAAGAAGGGAAAGAATAGAATGTGAGGATATAGTAAGGAAAGTAATACACAATCCTACAATAGTAAAGGTGTTTTATCCTAGATCCATAGAGCAAGCAAACAGGCACATTTAAGCAGCTTTATTACCACAAGAATTCACTACAAAGTAGAAATATACTGTAAAGCAGGTGAGAGACAAGTGTATATAGCTTCTCAAGTTCAGAGAAGAGAATAATGTTCTTTGTACATGTGGTGAAGAAGAGCAGAAGGCCTATTATAGGTCAGTGCAAGAAAGAAGTAGTAATGCAGAGCAAATAATAGTGAATAGAACAGAATGTGAAAATACAAGTGGAAAAAAAAAAAAAAAAAAAATCAAAAAAACAAAAAAAAAAAAACTACAAAAAAAAAATTAAATAGAGCAACAAACAAAAACCAGTGCTTTGAAACCACTGTGCACAGCAGTGAAATGTAGCATTGAAAGTAAAAAAAAGTTGAAACAAGTGTATTAACAGTAAAGTTAACAGAAAAGTTGACAGTACAAAGCAGTTTTGTACATGTTTGTAGTCCAGTAAACAGTAGCATGTACAAAGCTGTTTGTACATGTGGCAAAGTCCAAAAGTAGAGCAATAGCCCAATATATAAATATACGACGCGCAAGAGAAACCAGTGTAAACCAGAGCCAATAATAGTGAATATAACAGAATTGTGAGAGAACACGTGGGAAAGACATCAAAATGTAAGTCTACAGTATAGAAAGTATGTTAGACACTGCACATCCTTGAAATACAGCAAGTGCACATTACATTAAACGTTGTTTAAAAACCACTATAATTCACCAAAAAAGTAGCATTAAACTGTAAAAGAAAAATACAAGTGTATATAGCTTTTCCACTTCAGACAGCAGTGTAGAAAGGTGTTTTTACTGTAGGTAAGTCGGGTAACTGCAAACAGAAAGCCAGTTGTAAGACATTGTAAGCAAGACGCGGAAAAAGGCGAAATAGCAGTGAATTGAAGAGAATAGCTAGAGAGAGTGAAGGGAAAGAAGAATAGAGAGAGAGATATAGTAAGGAAAGTGTTTCCTACAATGTGTGGGCATCCTAGAGTAGAGCAAACAATGTGGGCCATTTAAGAGCAAACAGCACATTTTACCACAAGAATTCACTACAAAGTAGAAATATACTGTAAAGCAGGTGAGAGACAAGTGTATATAGCTTCCCCAGTTCAGAGAAGAGTTGTATAATGTTCTTTGTACATGTGGTGAAGAAGAGCAGAAGGCCTATTATAGGTCAGTGCAAGAAAGAAGTAGTAGTGCAGAAAGAAGCAAATAATAGTGAAGCAGAATAGAATTGTGAGAATAAATAAAAAAAAAAAAAAAAAAAAAACAATACAAAAGTGTTAAAAAAACTGCTGAAAACCCTTTAAATAGAGCAACGTGCACATTGAACCAGTCTTTGAAACCACTGGAATTCAGTGAAATGTAAAAACAGTAGCATTAAAATGTAAGTGAACAGTTGAAGACAAGTGTATGTAACAACTCCAGTTAACAGAAGCATGTACAAAACAGTGTTTGTACATGTGGGGAAGTCCATAAGTAGAGCAAAGTGGCCAAATATAGAGCAAATAGGCCAAATATAAAAACGAAGAAAGAAACCAAAAAACCAGAGCCAATAATAGTGAATATAACAGAATTGTGAGAGAACACGTGGGAAAAGACATCAAAATGTAAGTCTACAGTATAGAAAGTATGTTAGACACTGCACATCCTTGAAATACAGCAAGTGCACATTAAAACCGTTGTTTAAAACCACTATAATTCACCAAAAAAAAGCATTAAACTGTAAAAGATACTTGGGATACAAGTGTATATAGCTTTTCCACTTCAGACAGCAGTGTAGAAAGGTGTTTCTACGATGTAGTAGGTAAGTCGGGTAACTGCAACAGAAAGCCAGTTGTAAGACATTGTAAGCAAGACGCGGAAAAGAAAGCGAAATAGCAGTGAATTGAAGAGAATAGCTAGAGAGTAGAAGAGAGAAAGTACAATGAAAGTAATTAGGATATAGTAAGGAAAGTGTTTCCTACAATGTGGGCCATCCTAGAGTAGAGCAAAATGTGAGCACATTTAGCAGCAGCACACATTTAGCTTTAATTACCACAAGAATTCACACTACTAAAAGTAGAAATATACTGTAAAGCAGGTGAGAGACAAGTGTATATAGCTTCCCCAGTTCAGAGAAGGTTGTATAATGTTCTTTGTACATGTGGTGAAGAAGAGCAGAAGGCCTATTATAGGTCAGTGCAAGAAAGAAGTAGTAATGCAAGCAAATAATAGTGAATAGAAAGAGAATTGTGAAATAAAGTGGAAAAGAAAAAAAAAAAAAAAAAAAACAATAAAAAAAAAATTGTAACTAAAACTGTGAAAAAACCTTTAAATAGAGCAACGTGCACATTGAACCAGTCTTTGAAACCACTGGAAACCACAGTGAAATGTAGCATTAAACAGTAAAACAGTTGACAGACAAGTGTAATGTAACAGTCCAGTTAACAGTTGTATGTACAAAGCTGTTTGTACAACAGGCAAAGTACATAAGTAAAGTTTGTAATGTGGGGGAAGTCCAAAGAGTAGCAGGCAAAGAGCAAATAGCTGCTGCAATAAACCAGTGTAAAAAACAGTGTAAACCAGAGCCAATAATAGTGAATATAACAGAATTGTGAGAGAACACGTGGGAAAGACATCAAAATGTAAGTCTACAGTATAGAAAGTATGTTAGACACTGCACATCCTTGAAATACAGCAAGTGCACATTAAACCGTTGTTTAAAACCACTATAATTCACCAAAAAAGTAGCATTAAAACTGTAAAAGATACTTGGGATACAAGTGTATATAGCTTTTCCACTTCAGACAGCAGTGTAGAAAGGTGTTTCTACGATGTAGGTAAGTCGGGTAACTGCAACAGAAAGCCAGTTGTAAGTTGTAAGACATTGTAAGCAAGACGCGGAATAAAGGCGAAAAAGCAGTGAAATTGAAGAGAATAAAAGCTAGAGAAGTGAAGGGAAAGAAGAGAATGTTAGGATAGTAGAAAGAAAGTGTTTCCTACAATGTGGGCCATCCTAGAGTAGAGCAAACAGCACATTTAAGCAGCAGCAGCATTACCACAAGAAGCAGCACTACAAAACAATACTACAAACAAAGTAGAAATATACTGTAAAGCAGGTGAGAGACAAGTGTATATAGCTTCCCCAGTTCAGAGAAGAAGGTAATGTTCTTTGTACATGTGGTGAAGAAGAGCAGAAGGCCTATTATAGGTCAGTGCAAGAAAGAAGTAGTAATGCAGAGCAAAAAATAGTGAATAGAACAGAAAAAAATAATACAAAAAAAAAAAAAAAAAAAAAAATACAAGTAACAAAAAGTTTGTAAACTGTGAAAACCCTTTAAAAAGAACGTGCACATTGAAACCAGTTTTGAAACCACTGAATTCAGTGAAATGTAGCATTTAAAAGTGAAAAAAGTTGAAAGACAAGTGTAAAAACAGTCCAAAGTACAGAAGTAAAAGTGTACAAAGCTGTTTGTACATGTGTAACAAGAAGTGTGTAAGTGTAAAGCATGTGGCAAAGTCCAAATATAGAGCAAGCAGAGCAAAGAGCAAAGGCGCAATATACAGAAGCTGCAAACCAGAAAAACCAGAACCAGAGCCAATAAGTGAATAACAACAGAACAGAATTGTGAGAGAAACACGTGGGAAAGACATCAAAATGTAAGTCTACAGTATAGAAAGTATGTTAGACACTGCACATCCTTGAAATACAGCAAGTGCACATTAAACCGTTGTTTAAAAAACTATAATTCACCAAAAAGTAGCATTAAAACTGTAAAAGATACTTGGGATACAAGTGTATATAGCTTTTCCACTTCAGACAGCAGTGTAGAAAGGTGTTTCTACGATGTAGGTAAGTCGGGTAACTGCAACAGAAAGCTTGTAAGACAGTGTAAGCAAGACGACAATAAAGGCGAAATAGCAGTGAATTGAAGAGAATAGCTAGAGAGAGAAGGGAAAGTAATAAATGAAGGATATAGTAAGTAAAGAGAAGTGAAGGACAAAATGTTAAGTCATAGAGTAGAGCAAAAGGAGCAATTTTAAGCAGCTTTATAGAGCAAACAGCACATTTAGCAGCTTTACTACAACGCATTCACTACAAATAGAAATTCACTACAAAGTAGAAATATACTGTAAAGCAGTGTGTAGACAAGCATATAGCTTCCATAGCTTCTTCAGAGAAGGTTGTATAATGTTCTTTGTACATGTGGTGAAGAAGAGCAGAAGGCCTATTATAGGTCAGTGCAAGAAAGAAGTAGTAATGCAGAGCAAATAATAGTGAATAGAACAGAATTGTGAATACAAAAAAAAAAAAAAAAAAATCAACAATATAAAAAAGGTGTTTGAACACTGCAGAAAACCCTTTAAAAAGAGCAACGTGCACATTGAACCAGTCTTTGAAACCACTGGAATTCAGTGAAATGTAGCATTAAACAGTGAAACAGTTGACAGACAAGTGTATGTAAAATTCTCAAGTTAACAGAAGCATGTACAAAAGCTGTTTGTACATGTGGCAAGTCCATAAGTAGAGCAAAGGCCCAAAATGTAGACGCTGCAAAAAAAGCAGTGTAAAAATATAGAGCCAATAAAAGTGAAACCAGAACAGAATTGTGAAAGAAGAATAGAACAGAAAGACATCAAAATGTGAAAACGTGGGAAAGACATCAAAATGTAAGTCTACAGTATAGAAAGTATGTTAGACACTGCACATCCTTGAAATACAGCAAGTGCACATTAAACCGTTGTTTAAAACCACTATAATTCACCAAAAAGTAGCATTAAAAAACTGTAAAAGATACTTGGGATACAAGTGTATATAGCTTTTCCACTTCAGACAGCAGTGTAGAAAGGTGTTTCTACGATGTAGGTAAGTCGGTAACTGCAACAGAAAGCCAGTTGTAAGACATTGTAAGCAAGACGCGGAATAAAGGCGAAATAGCAGTGAATTGAAGAGAATAGCTAGAGAGTGAAGGGAAAGTACATCACAATGTTAGGATATAGTAGGAAAGTGTTTCCTATAATGTGGGCCATATCAGAGTAGAGCAAACAGCACATTTAAGCAGCAGCAACACAAGCAATTCACTACAAAGTAAGAAATATAACTACAAAGCAGGTGAGAGAGAGTAGTAGTATAGTAGAGAGAGTGTCAGACATAGTAGAAGAGAGTTCAAGAAGTTTGTATGTTAATTTCATGTACATGGTGAAGAAGAGCAGAAGGCCTATTATATAGGTCAGTGCAAGAAAGAAGTAGTAATGCAGAGCAAATAATAGTGAATAGAACAGAATTGTGAAAGTGGAAAAGAAAAAACAAAAATATAACAAAAAAAATAAAAGGTATTTGAACACTGCTGAAAAAAAAACCTTTAAATAGAGCAACGTGCACATTGAACCAGTCTTTGAAACCACTGGAATTCAGTGAAATGTAGCATTAAACAGTAAAAAAACAGTTGACAGACAAGTGTAACAGTAAACAAGTTAACAGAAGCATGTACAAAGCTGTTTGTACATGTGGGGTAAGTACATGTAGAGCAAAGGCCCAAATATAGTAAAGCTAAGTAAGAAAAAGTGTGTAAAAAAGAGCCAATAATAGTGAAAGAGAAAAAGAATTAAGATAGAGAATAGAAACGTGAGAATGAAAGACATCAAAAAAAAGAAGTCTACAGTATAGAAAGTATGTATAGACACTGTACACATCACAACATCCTTGAAATACAGCAAGTGCACATTAAACCGTTGTTTAAAAAAAAACTATAATTCACCAAAAAGTAGCATTAAACTGTAAAAGAAAAGGGATACAAGTGTATATAGCTTTTCCACTTCAGACAGCAGTGTAGAAAGGTGTTTCTACGATGTAGGTAAGTCGGGTAACTGCAACAGAAAGCCAGTTGTAAGACATTGTAAGCAAGACGCGGAATAAAGGCGAAATAAAGTGAATTGAAGAGAATAGCTAGAGAGAGAAGAAAGTAGATCACAATGTTAGGATATAGTAAGGAAAGTGTTTCCTACAATGTGGGCCATCCTAGAGTAGAGCAAACAGCACATTTAAGCAGCTTTATTACCACAGAGCACATTCACTACAAACAGAAATATATTACTGTAAAGCAGGTGAAGAGACAAGTGTATATAGCTTCCCCAGTTCAGAGAAGATTGTATAATGTTCTTTGTAAGGTTGTATAATGTGGTTGTACATGTGGTGAAGAAGAGAGCAGAAGGCCTATTATAGGTCAGTGCAAGAAAGAAGTAGTAATGCAGAGCAAATAATAGTGAATAGAACAGAATTGTGAGAATACAAGTGGAAAAAAAAAAATAATCTACTGTATACAAAGGTGTTTGTAACACTGCAGAAAACCCTTTAAAAGAGCAACGTGCACATTGAACCAGTCTTTGAAACCACTGGAATTCAGTGAAATGTAGCATTAAACAGTAAAACAGTTGACAGACAAGTGTATGTAACTTCTCCAGTTAACAGAAGCATGTACAAAGCTGTTTGTACATGTGGGGAAGTCCCATAAGTAGAGCAAAGGCCAAAAATACGACGCTGCAAGAAAAAAGTGTAAACCAGAGCCAATAATAGTGAATAATAAACAGAATTGTGAGAGAACACGAGAAAAGAATGAAAATGTAAGTCTACACAGTAAAGAAAGTATGTTAGAAAAGTGTAACATCCTTGAAATACACATCCTTGAAATACAGCAAGTGCACATTAAACCGTTGTTTAAAACCACTATAATTCACCAAAAAGTAGCATTAAACTGTAAAAGATACTTGGGATACAAGTGTATATAGCTTTTCCACTTCAGACAGCAGTGTAGAAAGGTGTTTCTACTATGTAGGTAAGTCGGGTAACTGCAACAGAAAGCAGAAAGCCAGTTGTAAGACATTGTAAGCAAGACGCGGAATAAAGGCGAAATAGCAGTGAATTGAAGAGAATAGCTAGAGAGTGAAGGGAAAGTACATCACAATGTTAGGATATAGTAAGGAAAGTGTTTCCTACAATGTGGGCCATCCTAGAGTAGAGCAAACAGCACATTTAAGCAGCTTTATTACCACAAGCATTCACTACAACAAGAAATATACTGTAAAGCAGGTAGAGACAAGTGTAAGATAGCTTCCCAGTAGAGAGAGAGAGTGTATAATGTTCAGAGTTTGTATGTGTGGTTTGTGTGGTGTGAGAAGAGCAGAAGGCCATAGGCCTAGTAGGTCAGTGCAAGAAAGAAGTAGTAATGCAGAGCAAATAATAGTGAATAGAACAGAATAATGAGAATAGAATGGAAAAAACAAAAAAAAAAAAAAACTGTATACAAAGGTGTTTGTACACTGCAGAAAACCCTTTAAATAAGCAACGTGCACATTGAACCAGTCTTTGAAACCACTGGAATTCAGTGAAATTCAGCATTAAACAGTAAAAAAAGTTGAAACAAGTGTATGTAACTTCTCAGTTAACAGAAGCATGTACAAAGCTGTTTGTACATGTGGGGAAGTCCATAAGTAGAGCAAAGGGCCCAAATATAGTACAAAGGCAAGAAAAAAAGTAGGCCAACCAGAGCCAAAACCAATAAAACCATAAACAGAATTGTGAGAGAAATGAATAATGAAAGACAACAAAATGTAAAGAGAACAGTAAAGAAAGTATGTATAGACACTGTACATCATGCAAAAGTATACAGCACAGCAACTGCACATCCTTGAACAGCAAGTTGCACATTAAAACGTTGTTTAAAACCACTATAATTCACCAAAAAGTAGCATTAAACTGTAAAAGATACTTGGGATACAAGTGTATATAGCTTTTTTCCACTTCAGACAGCAGTGTAGAAAGGTGTTTCTACGATGTAGGTAAGTCGGGTAACTGCAACAGAAAGCCAGTTGTAAGACATTGTAAGCAAGACGCGGAATAAAGGCGAAATAGCAGTGAATTGAAGAGAATAGCTAGAGAGTGAAGGGAAAGAGATCACAATGTTAGGATATAGTAAGGAAAGTGTTTCCTACAATGTGGGCCATCCTAGAGTAGAGCAAACAGCACATTTAGCAGCAGCATTACCACACAGAAAATTCACTACAAAGTAGCACATACTAGCAGTAAAGCAGGTGAGAGACAAGTGTATATAGCTTCCCCAGTTCAGAGAAGATTGTATAATGTTCTTTTCAGTACAGTGGTGAAGAATGTTCAGAAGTACATGTGGTGAAGAAGAGCAGAGAGGCCTATTATAGGTCAGTGCAAGAAAGAAGTAGTAATGCAGAGCAAATAATAGTGAATAGAACAGAATTGTGAGAAAACAAGTGGAAAAAACAACAAAAAATAAAACAATACAAAGGTGTTTGTACACTGTGAAAAACCCTTTAAAAGAAAACGTGCACATTGAACCAGTCAAAAACACTGTGCACAGTGAAATGTAAATTTGAAAAAAAGTTGAAAAAAACAAATTAACAGTTAAAAAGTATGTAACAGAGCAAAAGTTTGTACACAGTTGTGTAAGTCAAAGTAGAGCAACAAAGCTGTTTGTAATACAAAAGTAAAGCAAAAGTAAGTAAAAGAGCCAATAAAAGACCAGAATATAAAAGAATAGTGAGAGAACATAGAATTGAAAGACATAAAATGAAATGTGAGAGTAAGAAAAGAATGTGAGAAAAGTAAATGAAAGACAGTAAATGTAAGTAAGTCTACATACAGCAAGTGCTTGACATGCACATCATCCTTGAAATACAGCAAGTGCACATTAAACCGTTTTTAACCACTATATAATTCACCAAAAAGTAGCATTAAACTGTAAAAGATACTTGGGATACAAGTGTATATAGCTTTTCCACTTCAGACAGCAGTGTAGAAAGGTGTTTCTACGATGTAGGTAAGTCGGGTAACTGCAACAGAAAGCCAGTTGTAAGACATTGTAAGCAAGACGCGGAATAAAGGCGAAATAGCAGTGAATTGAAGAGAATAGCTAGAGAGTGAAGGGAAAGTACATCACAATGTTAGGATATAGTAAGGAAAGTGTTTCCTACAATGTGGGGGCATCCTAGAGTAGAGCAAAGTACAGCAAGCAGCACATTTATTACCACAAGAATTCACTACAAAGTAGAAATATACTGTAAAGCAGGTGAGAGACAAGTGTATATAGCTTCCCCAGTATAGAGAAGAGAGTGTATAATGTTCTTTGTACATGTGGTGAAGAAGAGCAGAAGGCCAATGATAGGTCAGTGCAAGAAAGAAGTAGTAAAGAGTGCAGAGCAAGTAGAATAGCAAATAATAGTGAATAGAACAGAATTGTGAGAATACAAGTGGAAAAACAACAAAAAAATATAAGTCTACTGTATACAAAGGTGTTTGAACACTGCAGAAAACCCTTTAAATAGAGCAACGTGCACATTGAACCAGTCTTTGAAACCACTGGAATTCAGTGAAATGTAGCATTAAACAGTAAAACAGTTGACAGACAAGTGTATGTAACTTCTCCAGTTAACAGAAGCATGTACAAAGCTGTTTGTACATGTGGCAAAGTCCCATAAGTAGAGCAAAGGCCCAAATATAGTACGCTGCAAGAAACCAGTGTAAAAACAGAGCCAATAATAGTGAAAATAACAGAATTGTGAAGAAAACACGTGGGAAAGACATCAAAATGTAAGAACAGAACAGTATAAAAAGTAAAGTTAGACACAGTATACATCCTTGAAATGAAAGCAAGTGCACATTAAACCGTTGTTTTGCAAACCACACATTAATTTAAAACCAAAAAAAACCATTAAAATTCAAAAAGTAGCAAAAAACTGTAAAGATATACTTGGGATACAAGTGTATATAGCTTTTCCACTTCAGACAGCAGTGTAGAAAGGTGTTTCTACGATGTAGGTAAGTCGGGTAACTGCAACAGAAAGCCAGTTGTAAGACATTGTAAGCAAGACAAGGAATAAAGGCGAAATAGCAGCGAATTGAAGAGAAATAGCTAGAGAGTGAAGAAAGTACATAGACAAGTTAGGATATAGTAAGTTAAGTGTTTCCTACAATGTGGGCCATCCTAGAGTAGAGCAAACAGCACATTTAGCAGCAAACCATTAGCACATTACCACAGCAGCAGCTACAAAGTAGCAATATACTTAAAGCACAAGAGAGACAAGTAGTATATAGCTACCCCAGTTCAGAGAAGATAGTAGAGTTCTTTGTAGTGTGTGAGAAAGAGCAGAAGTGCCTTTATAGGTAGTGCAAGAAAGAAGTAGTAGCCTATAGGCAGTAAGGTCAAATAAAGTGAAGTAGTAATGCAAGCAAATAATAGAGTGAATAGACAAGAATTGTGAGAATACAAGTGGAAAAGAAAACAAAAAATATATCTACTGTATACAAAGGTGTTTGTGACACTGCAGAAAACCCTTTAAATAGAGCAACGTGCACATTGAACCAGTCTTTGAAACCACTGGAATTCAGTGAAATGTAGCATTAAACAGTAAAACAGTTGACAGACAAGTGTATGTAACTTCTCCAGTTAACAGAAGCATGTACAAAGCTGTTTGTACATGTGGCAAAGTCCATAAGTAGAGCAATAAGTCCAATATAGGACGCTGCAAGAAACCAGTGTAAACCAGAGCCAAAAATAGTGAATAAAACAGAATTGTGAGAGAACACGTGGGAAAAGAATCAAAAAAGAAGTCTAAGAATAGAAAGTAAGACACTGCACATCAAGAAATACAGCAAGTGCACATTGAAACATTGTTTTTAAAAACTATAATTCACCAAAAAAAAAAATTTTTAAAACTAAAAAATAAGCAAATTGGGAAAAGTAGCATTAAACTGATAAAAAAGATACTTGGGATACAAGTGTATATTAGCTTTCTTTTCCACTTCAGACAGCAGTGTAGAAAGGTGTTTCTACGATGTAGGTAAGTCGGGTAACTGCAACAGAAAGCCAGTTGTAAGACATTGTAAGCAAGACGCGGAATAAAGGCGAAATAGCAGTGAATTGAAGAGAATAGCTAGAGAGAAGAAAGTAGAATCAGAGAAGTGGAGGATATAGTAAGGAAAGTGTTTTTCTACAATGTGGGCCATCCTAGTAGTAGAGCATCAGCACAGAGAGCAGCTTTAGAGCACATTTAAGCAGCACTTATAAGCAGCAATATACACTAAAAGTAGGTTCAGAAAGTAAGTATAAGCTTCCCCAGTTCAGAGAAGTATTGTATATAGTTCTTTTGTTCATGTGTGAAGAAGAGTTTGTGGCCTATGTAGGTGTGGTGAGAGAAGCAAGAAGAAGAGTAAAGCAGAGCAAATAATAGTAGAAAGTAAAGAAAAGTGAGAAAAAAATAGTGAAAAAAGAAAAAAATAAAAATAAAAACAAAAAAGTGGAAAAAAACAAAAAAAAAAAAATATAAGTCTACTGTATACAAAGGTGTTTGTAACACTGCTGAAAACCCTTTAAATAGAGCAACGTGCACATTGAACCAGTCTTTGAAACCACTGGAATTCAGTGAAATGTAGCATTAAACAGTAAAACAGTTGACAGACAAGTGTATGTAACTTCTCCAGTTAACAGAAGCATGTACAAAGCTGTTTGTACATGTGGGGAAAGTCCATAAGTAGAGCAAAGGCCCAAATATACGACGCTGCAAGAAACCAGTGTAAACCAGAGCCAATAATAGTGAATATAACAGAATTGTGAGAGAACACGTGGGAAAGACATCAAAATGTAAGTCTACAGTATAGAAAAAAAAAAGTATAGTAGACACAGACATACCTTGAAATACAGCAAGTGCACATTAAACCGTTGTTTAAAAAACCACTATAATTCACAAAAAAAAAACCAAGCATTAAAACTGTAAAAAGATACTTGGGATATAAAGTGTATATAGTTTTCCACTTCAGACAGCAGTGTAGAAAGGTGTGGTGTTTGTTTCTACGATGTAGGTAAGTCGGGTAACTGCAACAGAAAGCCAGTTGTAAGACATTGTAAGCAAGACGCGGAATAAAGGCGAAATAGCAAATGAATTGAAGAGAAAAGCTAGAGAGTGAAGGGAAAGTACATCACAATGTTAGGATATAGTAAGGAAAGTGTTTTTCCTACAATGTGGGCCATCCTAGAGTAGAGCAAACAGCACATTTAAGCAGCTTTATTACCACAAGAATTCACTACAACAAAGAAATATACTGTAAAGCAGGTGAGAGACAAGTGTATATAGCTTCCCCAGTTCAGAGAAGGTTGTATAATGTTCTTTGTACATGTGGTGAAGAAGAGCAGAAGGCCAATTATAGGTCAGTGCAAGAAAGAAGTAGTAATGCAGAGCAAATAAAGTAGTAGAATAGAACAGAATTGTGAGAATACAAGTGGAAAAGAAACAAAAATAAAAAAAAAAATGAAAAAAATAAATATAACACTGCTGAAGGTGTTTGTGTTTGCTGAAAACCCCCTTTAAATAGAGCAACGTGCACATTGAACCAGTCTTTGAAACCACTGGAATTCAGTGAAATGTAGCATTAAACAGTAAAACAGTTGACAGACAAGTGTATGTAACTTCTCCAGTTAACAGAAGCATGTACAAAGCTGTTTGTACATGTGGGGAAGTCCCATAAGTAGAGCAAAGGCCCAAATATACGACGCTGCAAGAAACCAGTGTAAACCAGAGCCAATAATAGTGAATATAACAGAATTGTGAGAGAACACACGTGGGAAAGACATCAAAAAATGTAAGTCTACAGTAGAAAGTAAAGTTAGAGTACTGCACATCCTTGAAATACAGCAAGTGCACATTGAAATACGTTTTTTAAAAAAAAAAACCACTATAATTCACAAAAAAAAAGCATTAAAACTGTAAAAGATACTTGGGATACAAGTGTATATAGCTTTTCCACTTCAGACAGCAGTGTAGAAAGGTGTTTTAGAGGTGTTGTTTCTACGATGTAGGTAAGTCGGGTAACTGCAACAGAAAGCCAGTTGTAAGACATTGTAAGCAAGACGCGGAATAAAGGCGAAATAGCAGTGAATTGAAGAGAATAGCTAGAGAGTGAAGGGAAAGTACATCACAATGTTAGGATATAGTAAGGAAAGTGTTTCCTAAGGAATGTGGGCCATCCTAGAGTAGAGCAAACAGCACATTTAAGCAGCTTTATTACCACACAATTCACTACAAAGTAGAAATATACTGTAAAGCAGGTAGAGACAAAGTGTATATAGCTTCCCCAGTTCAGAGAAGAGAAGTATAATGTTCTTTGTACATGTGGTGAAGAAGAGCAGAAGGCCTTGGCCTGGGGTCAGTGCAAGAAAGAAGTAGTAATGCAGAGCAAATAATAGTAATAGAAAGAAAGTGTGAAAGAAAGTGGAAAAAAAAAAAAAAAAAAAAAAAAATATAAAAAAAAATACAAGTGTAAAAGACAACAAAATATATCTACTGTATACAAAGTGTTTGTTTGAACTGCTGAAAAACCCTTAAATAGAGCAACGTGCACATTGAACCAGTCTTTGAAACCACTGGAATTCAGTGAAATGTAGCATTAAACAGTAAAACAGTTGAAGACAAGTGTATGTAACTTCTCCAGTTAACAGAAGCATGTACAAAGCTGTTTGTACATGTGGCAAAGTCCCATAAGTGAGCAAAGGGCCAAAATAGTAGCTGCAAGAAAAAGGTGTAAAAAGAGCCAATAAAAACCAAATAAAACAATTGTGAGAGAAACAATAGGGAAAGAATGTGAGAAAACACAGTGTAGAAAGAAAAAATGTGTAAAATGTAATCAAAATGAAATACAGTAAAGTGCACATTAAAAGTTGTTTAAAACACTGCAAATTCACAAAAAAGTAAAACCATTAAAACCAAAAAAAAATAAAACTAGTATTAATAAAAAAAGTAAAATAGTAATTTTAGTATAGACTTCAGATTGTATAGCAAGTTAGGATACAGGTGTTTCTACTTTTCAGCAGAGTGTAGTGTAAGGTGTTTCTACGATGTAGGTAAGTCGGGTAACTACTGC
This sequence comes from Ia io, assembly GCA_025583905.1. Taxonomy (NCBI): domain Eukaryota; kingdom Metazoa; phylum Chordata; class Mammalia; order Chiroptera; family Vespertilionidae; genus Ia; species Ia io. Next base: position 6,150 of record JAJQQW010000030.1, on the reverse strand, counting down.
AACAGAAAGCCAGTTTAAGACAAGACATTGTAAGCAAGACGCGACGCGGAAATAAAGGCGAAATAGCAGTGAATTGAAGAGAATAGCTAGAGAGTGAAGGGAAAGTACATCACAATGTTAGGATATAGTAAGGAAAGTGTTTCCTACAATGTGGGCCATCCTAGAGTAGAGCAAACAGCACATTTAAGCAGCTTTATTACCACAAGAATTCACTACAAAGTAGAAATATACTGTAAAGCAGGTGAGAGACAAGTGTATATAGCTTCTCCAGTTCAGAGAAGAGAGAGTATAATGTTCTTTGTACATGTGTTGTTGTAGAAGAGCAGAAGGCCTATTATAGGTCAGTGCAAGAAAGAAGTAGTAATGCAGAGCAAATAATAGTAATAGAACAGAAGAAGTGAGAATAATAGAGAAAAGAAACAAAAAAAAAAACAAATAAAAAAAACAAAAATATAAACTGAAAAGTGTTTGTTTGAACACTGCTTTAAAAGAAAACAAATAGCACAACGAATAGAGCAACGTGAGTCAACCAGTCTTTGAAACCACTGGAATTCAGTGAAATGTAGCATTAAACAGTAAAACAGTTGACAGACAAGTGTATGTAACTTCTCCAGTTAACAGAAGCATGTACAAAGCTGTTTGTACATGTGGGGAAGTCCCATAAGTAGAGCAAAGGCCCAAATATAGACGCGCTGCAAGAAACCAGTGTAAACCAGAGCCAATAATAGTGAATATAACAGAATTGTGAGAGAACAACACGTGAAAAGAAAGACATCAAAATGTAAGTCTACAGTACAGAAAGTATGTTAGACACTGCACATCCTTGAAATACAGCAAGTGCACATTAAACCGTTGTTTTTAAAACCACTATAATTCACCAAAAAAAAAGCATTAAAAACTGTAAAAAAATACTTGGGATACAAGTGTATATAGCTTTTCCACTTCAGACAGCAGTGTAGTGTAAAGGTGTTTCTCCACTTCAGACAGTGTAGTAGAAGTCGTAGTAACTGTAGGTAAGTCGGGTAACTGCAACAAGACATTGTAAGTAAGAAGACGCAAGAAAAGGAATAAGGCGAAATAGCAGTGAATTGAAGAGAATAGCTAGAGAGTGAAGGGAAAGTACATCACAATGTTAGGATATAGTAAGGAAAGTGTTTCCTACAATGTGGGCCATCCTAGAGTAGAGCAAACAGCACACATAAGCAGCTTTATTACCACAAGAATTCACTACAAAGTAGAAATATACTGTAAAGCAGGTGAGAGAGAGAAAGTGTATATAGCTTCCCCAGTTCAGAGAAGGTTGTTGTATAATGTTTCTTTGTACATGTGGTGAAGAAGAGCAGAAGGCCTATTATAGGTCAGTGCAAGAAAGAAGTAGTAGCAAGAGCAAATAATAGTGAATAGAGAAAATAGTAGAGAATAAAAAAAGAAAAAAAAAATAAATAAAATAGAATGTAAAAAAAAGTGTTTGAAAACAAAAAAAAAACCCTGTAAAAAGAAACTGCAAGAAAACTGAAAAAAGTAGCACACAAAACCACTGCAAATTGAACCAGTCTGAAACACCACTGAATTCAGTGAACAGTAATTCAGTGAAATGTAGCATTAAACAGTAAAACAGTTGACAGACAAGTGTATGTAACTTCTCCAGTTAACAGAAGCATGTACAAAGCTGTTTGTACATGTGGCAAAGTCCATAATAAGTAGAGCAATAGGCCAAATATACGACGCTGCAAGAAAAACAGTGTAAACCAGAGCCAATAATAGTGAAATATAACAGAATTGTGAGAGAACACGTGAGAAAGACATCAAAAAATGAAAAGTCTAAGAGTACAGAAAGTATGTTAGACACTGCACATCCTTGAAATACAGCAAGTGCACATTAAAAATACAGCAACATAAAACCACACTAAAAAACACAAAAAAGTAGCATTAAAAAAAACAAAAGATACTTGGGATAAAGTGTATATAGCTTTTCCACTTCAGACAGCAGTGTAGAAAGGTGTTTCTACGATGTAGTTAAGTCGTAGTAAAGGTGTGCTACGAACAGGTAAGCCAGTTGTAACAGAAAGCCAAGCAAGACGTAAAGATAAAAGACGAAAAGAAAGGCGAAAGGAATAAAGAAATAGAATGAATTGAAGAGAGAATAGCTAGAGAGTGAAGGGAAAGTACATCACAATGTTAGGATATAGTAAGGAAAGTGTTTCCTACAATGTGGGCCATCCTAGAGTAGAGCAAACAGCACATTTAAGCAGCAGCTATTTACCACAACAATTCACTACAAAGTAGAAATATACTGTAAAGCAGGTGAGAGACAAGTGTATATAGCTTCTATAGTTCAGAGAGAGAAGTATAATGTTCTTTGTACATGTGGTGAAGAAGAGCAGAAGGCCTATTATAGGTCAGTGCAAGAAAGAAGTAGTAATGCAAGCAAATAATAGTGAAATAAAGAATAAGTAGCAAAAAAAAAAATAATAAAAAATAGAATACAAGTATACAAAAAAAAAAAAACAAAAAAAACCCTTTAAAAGAAAACGTGTTTGTGCACACTGAAAACCAGTAAACCCTTTAACCACTGTGAAATCAACCAATGTAGCATTAAACAGTTGAACACTGGAATTCAGTGAATGTAGTAGCATTAAACAGTAAAACAGTTGACAGTTGACAGTGTAACTTATCCAGTTTAACAGAAGCATGTACAAAGCTGTTTGTACATGTGGGGAAAGTCCCATAAGTAGAGCAATAGGCCAAATATACGACGCTGCAAGAAACCAGTGTAAACCAGAGCCAATAATAGTGAAATAAAAGAATTGTGAGAGAAACACGTGGGAAAGACATCAAAATGTAAGTCTACAGTATAGAAAGTATGTTAGACACTGCACATCCTTGAAATACAGCAAGTGCACATTAAACCGTTGTTTAAAACCACTATAATTCACCAAAAAATAGCATTAAAAAAAAAGATACTTGGGATACAAGTGTATATAGCTAAAACTTCAGACAGCAGTGTAGGAAGGTGTTTCTACAGCTTGTAGGTAAGTCGGGTAACTGCAACAGAAAGCCAGTTTGTAAGGTAAGTGTAAGCAAGACGCCAGTTGTAGACATTGTAAGCAAAGCGAAATAAAAAAGAAGAAATAGAAGAGAATTGCTAGAGAGAGAAGGGAAAGAAGCTAGAGAGTACAATGTTACATCACAATGTTATATAGTAAGGAAAGTGTTTCCTACAATGTGGGCCATCCTAGAGTAGAGCAAACAGCACATTTAAGCAGCTTTATTACCACAACAATTCACTACAAAGTAGAAATATACTGTAAAGCAGGTGAGAGACAAGTGTATATAGCTTCCCCAGTTCAGAGAAGGTTGTATAATGTTCTTTGTACATGTGGTGAAGAAGAGCAGAAGAAGGCCTATTATAGGTCAGTGCAAGAAAGAAGTAGTAATGCAGAGCAAATAATAGTGAATAGAAATGAATTGTGAGAAAATAAGTGAAAAGAAAAGAAAATACAACAGTATACAAAGGTGTTTGAACACTGCAAAAATAAAAACCCTTTAAATAGAGCAACGTGCACAAAGAACCAGTCTTTGAAACCACTGGAATTCAGTGAAATGTAGCATTAAACAGTAAAACAGTTGAAGACAAGTGTAAACAGTAAACAAACAGTTGACAGACAAGTGTATGTAACTCCAAGCATGTAGAAAGCAGAAAGCTTACAAACATTTGTGGGTGGCAAAAGTCCCATAAGTAGAGCAAAGGCCAAATATACGACGCTGCAAGAAACCAGTGTAAACCAGAGCCAATAATAGTGAATATAACAGAATTGTGAGAGAACACGTGGGAAAGACATCAAAATGTAAGTCTACAGTATAGAAAGTATGTTAGACACTGCACATCCTTGAAATACAGCAAGTGCACATTAAACCGTTGTTTTTTAAAACACTATAATTCACCAAAAAGTAGCATTAAAAAAAACTAAAGATACTTGGGATACAAGTGTATATAGCTTTTCCACTTCAGACAGCAGTGTAGAAAGGTGTTTTACTACGATGTAGGTAGGTCGGGTAACTGCAACAGAAAGCCAGTTGTAAGACATTGTAAGCAAGACAAAAGGCAAAATAAGCAGTGAATTGAAGAGAATAGCAAGAGAGAATGAAGAGAGAGTGAAGAGAAAGAGAATCACAAGTTAGGATATAGTACATCACAATGTTAGGATAGTAAGGAAAGTGTTTTTCCTACAATGTGGGCCATCCTAGAGTAGAGCAAACAGCACATTTAAGCAGCTTTATTACCACAAGAATTCACTACAAAGTAGAAATATACTGTAAAGCAGGTGAGAGACAAGTGTATATAGCTTCTCCAGTTCAGAGAAGGTTGTATAATGTTCTTTGTACATGTGGTGAAGAAGAGCAGAAGGCCTAGGCCTATAGGTCAGTGCAAGAAAGAAGTAGTAAAGCAGAGCAAATAATAGCAGAGCAAATAATAGTGAATAGAAGCAAATAAAAGAATAAAAAAATATAAAGAATGAAAAAAAAAAAAAAAAAAATAAAAACATAAAAAAGGTGTTTGTACACTGCTGAAAAACCTTTAAAAAACCAGCAACGTGCACATTGAACCAGTCTTTGAAACCACTGAATTCAGTGAAATTAAATTCAGTGAAAACAGTAAAAAAGTTGACAGAACAAGTGTATGTAGACAAGTGTATGTAACTTCTCCAGTTAACAGAAGCATGTACAAAGCTGTTTGTACATGTGGGGAAGTCCCATAAGTAGAGCAAAGGCCAAATATACGACGCTGCAAGAAACCAGTGTAAACCAGAGCCAATAATAGTGAATATAACAGAATTGTGAGAGAACACACGTGGGAAAGACATCAAAATGTAAGTCTACAGTATAGAAAGTATGTTAACACTGTAAGTCCTTGAAATACAGCAAGTGCACATTAAACCGTTGTTTAAAACCACTATAAAACCACACCAAAAAAAAAAGCATTAAAACAAAAAGATACTTGGGATACAAAAAGATATAGCTTTTCCACTTCAGACAGCAGTTAGGACAGAAAGGTGTTTTTTCTACGATGTAGTAAGTAGTTAGGTAACTGCAACAGAAAGCCAGTTGTAAGACATTGTAAGTAAGACGAGAAAGCCAAAAAGGCGAAATAAGCAAGCAAGAATTGAAAATAAGAATAGAGCAGTGAATTGAGAGAATAGCTAGAGAGTGAAGGAAAGTACACATCACAATGTTAGGATATAGTAAGGAAAGTGTTTCCTACAATGTGGGCCATCCTAGAGTAGAGCAAACAGCACATTTAAGCAGCTTTATTACCACAAGAATTCACTACAAAGTAGAAATATACTGTAAAGCAGGTGAGAGACAAGTGTATATAGCTTCCCCAGTTCAGAGAAGGTTGTATAATGTTCTTTGTACATGTGGTGAAGAAGAGCAGAAGGCCTATTATAGGTCAGTGCAAGAAAGAAGTAGTAAAGCAGAGCAAATAATAGTGAATAGAACAGAATTGTGAAATAAAAATGTGAAAAAAAAAAAAAAAAAAAATAAAGTATACAAAAAAGTTTGAACACTGCAGAAAACCCTTTAAATAGAGCAACACTGCACAACAAAAAACCACAAATAGTCAACGAAACCACTGGAATTCCAGTGAAATGTAGCAATTCAAATGTAAAACAGTTAAAGTAAAAACAGTTGACAGACAAGTAACTGTATGTTCCAGTTAACAGAAGCATGTACAAAGCTGTACAAAGCTGTTTGTACATGTGGCAAAGTCCCATAAGTAGAGCAATAGGCCAAAATATACGACGCTGCAAGAAACCAGTGTAAACCAGAGCCAATAATAGTGAATATAACAGAATTGTGAGAGAAACACGTGGGAAAGACATCAAAATGTAAGTCTACAGTATAGAAAGTATGTAGACACTGCACATCACTGAATACAGCAAGTGCACATTAAAACCGTTGTTTAAAAAAACCTATAATTCACCAAAAAGTAGCATTAAACTGTAAAAGATACTTGGGATACAAGTGTATATAGCTTTTCCACTTCAGACAGCAGTGTAGAAAGGTGTTTTTCTACGATGTAGGTAAGTCGGGTAACTGCAACAGAAAGCCAGTTGTAAGACATTGTAAGCAAGACGCGGAATAAAG